>SJXQ01010591.1:0-100788 GCA_006408695.1 Aepyceros melampus
AAATCACTAAATCCCTTCATGACAACATCAGATCTTCCTAAGTAGTAGAAAATCTGTTGTAAAGTAAGTGCTTGATTGCACTGAACTCCACCAAAATTGTATATATTGATCTTCCCCACCTCTGCCTCTTTGGAGCAGCTTCTCAGAGCTCTCTGAGGTGCTGCTTCCCAGGTTGCAGTCCTCATTTTGCACCCAATAAAATTTAGCTTGCAACTTTCAAGTTGTGCATCTTTTTAGTCAACACTTCTGTTACTGCTTCCTTCTTACAGCTCAGGGACTTCAGTGAATCTCAAATTCCCTCCATAATCTCCAAGAGCCTGCCACTGTCCACCCTGAGGCAGCAGAAGCCAGGGCAGAGTGCCGAAGTGGATCGGAGTTGGCCTGAGGCCAAAATAATGAAACAGGAAGGAAGGGGGCAGGACACAGCCTTTAAAAGAATGATGTAGCCATGTGCATGCCTGCTTAGTAGCTTCAGTCATGTCTGTGCATCTTTTTAGTCAACACTTCTGTTACTGCTTCCTTCTTACAGCTCAGGGACTTCAGTGAATCTCAAATTCCCTCCATAATCTCCAAGAGCCTGCCACTGTCCACCCTGAGGCAGCAGAAGCCAGGGCAGAGTGCCGAAGTGGATCGGAGTTGGCCTGAGGCCAAAATAATGAAACAGGAAGGAAGCAGGCAGGACACAGCCTTTAAAAGAATGATGTAGCCATGTGCATGCCTGCTTAGTAGCTTCAGTCATGTCTGACTCTGTGGTCCTATAGACTATAGTCCCTCAGGCTCCTCTGTCCATGGGATTGTCCAGGCAAGAATACTGGAGTGGGTTGCTATTTCCTACTCCAGAGGATTTTCCTGACCCAGAAAGATCCCATGTCTCCTGTGTTTCCTGAATTGCAGGCTAATTCTTTACATGCTGAGCCACCTGGGAAACCATATAACATGACAAAAACTGGTAAAAACCAACTAGGTCCAAGATGGTAGAAGACTTGACTGCCAATAGACCTTGAGTCTCATTAAATGCCCATTGTAATACATTAGCAGAAGCTAACTGACACACCAACTAGCACCAAAATGCTTGCAAGGCTGAGAATCAAAGATCAGAAAGTAGGCAGTGGCCCAGTTCCTGCAAATCCCCACCACTTTCCCCAAAATAGTTGGGATAATCCTCCCACTTGTTCATTTTAGTTCATTCAGTTCAGTTGCTCAGTTGTGGCCAACTCTGTGACCCCACGGACTGTAGCACACCAGGCTTCCATGTCCATCACCAACTCGCAGAGCTTGCTCAAGTTAGTGATGCCATCCAACCATCTCATTGTCTGTTGTCTCCTTCTCCTCCCGCCTTCAATCTTTCTCAGAATCAAGGTCTTTTCCAAATGGTCAGTTCTTCGTATCAGGTGGCCAAAGTATTGGCATTTCAGCTTCAGCATCAGTCCTTCCAATGAGCACCCAGGGCTGATCTCCTTTAGAATGGACTGGTTGGATCTCCTTGCAGTCCCAGGGACTCTCAAGAGTCTTCTCCAACACCACAGTTCAAAAGCATCAATTCTTCGGCACTCGGCCTTCTTCACAGTCCAACTCTCACATCCATACATGACTACAGGAAAAACCATAGCCTTGACTAGACAGACCTTAGTCGGCAAAGAAGTGATGGGGCCAGATGCCATGATCTTCGTTTTCTGAATGTTGAGCTTCAAGCCAACTTTTCCACTCTCCTCTTTCACTTTCAACAAGAGGCTTTTTAGCTCCTCCTCACTTTCTGCCATAAGGGTGGTGTCATCTGCATATCTGAGGTTATTGATATTTCTCCCAGCAATCTTGATTCCAGCTTGTGTTTCTTCCAGTCCAGCGTTTCTCATGATGTACTCTGCATAGAAGTTAAATAAGCAGGGTGACAATATACAGCCTTGACGTACTCCTTTTCCTATTTGGAACCAGTCTGTTGTTCCATGTCCAGTTCTAACTGTTGCTTCCTGACCTGCATACAGATCTCCAGGAAGCAGGTCAGGTGGTCTGGTATTCTCATCTCTTTAAGAATGTTCCACAGTTTGTTGTGATCCACACAGTCAAAGACTTTGGTATAGTCAATAAAGCAGAAGTAGATGTTTTTCTGGAACTGTCATGCTTTTTGATGATCCAGCGGATGTTGGCAATTTGATTTCTGGTTCCTCTGACTTTTATAAATATAGCTTGAACATCTGGAAGTTCATGGTTCATGTACTGTTGAAGCCTGGCTTGGAGAATTTTGAGCATTATTTTGTTAGTGTGTGAGATGAGTTCAATTGTGTGGTAGTTTGAGCATTCTTTGGCATTGGCTTTCTTTGGGATTAGAATGAAAACTGACTTTTCCAGTCCTGTGGCCACTGCTGAATTCTCCAAATTTGGTAGCATATTGAAAGCAGCACTTTCACAGCATCATCTTTTAGGATTTGAAATAACTCAACTGGAATTCCATCACCTCCACTAGCTTTGTTTGTAGTGAAGATCTCTAAGGCCCACATGACCTTGCACTCCAGGATGTCTGGCTCTAGGTGAGTGATCACATCATTGTGGTTATCCAGGTCATGAAGATCTTTTTTTGTACAGTTCTTCCATGTATTCTTGCTACCTCTTCTTAATATCTTCTGCTTCTGTTAGGTGCATATCATTTCTGTCCTTTATTGAGCCCATCTTTGCATGAAATGGTATCTCTAATTTGGTATCTCTAATTTTCTTGAAGAGATCTCTAGCCTTTCCTATTCTATTGTTTTCTACATGACCTTGCACTCCAGGATGTCTGGCTCTAGGTGAGTGATCACATCATTGTGGTTATCCAGGTCATGAAGATCTTTTTTTGTACAGTTCTTCCATGTATTCTTGCTACCTCTTCTTAATATCTTCTGCTTCTGTTAGGTCCATATCATTTCTGTCCTTTATTGAGCCCATCTTTGCATGAAATGGTATCTCTAATTTGGTATCTCTAATTTTCTTGAAGAGATCTCTAGCCTTTCCTATTCTATTGTTTTCCTTTATTTCTTTGCATTGATCAGTGAGGAAGACTTTCTTTTTTCTCCTTGCTATTCTTTGGAATTCTGCATTCAAATGGGTATGTCTTTCCTTATCTCCTTTGCCTTTCACTTCTCTTCATTTCTCAGCTATTTATAAGGCCTCCTCAGACAACCATTTTGCCTTTTTGCATTTCTTTTTCTTGGGAATGATCTTTGCCTCCTATACAATGTTATGAACCTCTGTCCTTAGTTCTTTAGGTACTCTGTCTATAGAATCTAATCCCTTGAATCTATTTGTCACTTCCACTGTTTAATCATAAGGGATTTAATTTAGGTCATACCTGAATAGTCTAGTGGTTTTCTCTACTTTGCAATAAGGAGTTCATTATCTGAGCCACAGTCAGCTCCTGGTCTTAATTTTGCTGACTGTAAAGAGCTTCTCCAACTTTGTCTGAAAAGAATAAAATCAATCTGATTTCAGTATTGACTATCTGGTGATGTCCATGTGTAGAGTCTTCTCTTGTGTTGTTGGAAGAAGGTGTTTGCTATGACCAGTGCATTCTCTTGTCAAAACTCTGTTAGCGTCTGCCTTTCTTCATTTTGTAAATGAAATTACCCAGTCCTATAAAAACTAACCATGCCATACTTCAGGGACTCACTTTCTGAGAAAGCCCACACTTTGTTTGTGGAGTATGCTCAGTTCAGTTCAGTTCATTCACTCAGTCGTGTCCGACTCTTTGTGACCCCACGGACTGCAGCATGCAAGGCCTCCCTATCCATCTCTAACTCCCGGAGTTCACTCATACTCATGTCCATTGAGTCGGTGATGCCATTGAGCCATCTCATCCTCTGTCATCTGCTTCTCCTCCTGATTTCCTTTAGGATTAACTGGTTCAATCTCCTTGCAGTCCAATGGACTCTCAAGAGTCTTCTCCAACACTACAGTTCAAAAGCTTCAATTCTGCTGTGTTCAGCTTTCTTTAGAGTCCAACTCTCACATCCATACATGACCACTGGAAAAAACCATAGCTTTGACTAGACTGACTTTTGTTGGTAATGTCTCTGCTTTTTAATGTGCTGTCTAGGTTGGTCATAAATTTTCTTCCAAGGAGCAAGTGTCTTTTAATTTCATGGCTGCAGTCACCATCTGCAGTGATTTTGGAGCCCCCAAAAATAGTCTGCCATTGCTTCCACTCCTTTTGGCAGTGCCTTACAGGACTGATGGACTGAACTGAACTGAACTGGAACTGTCATGGCACAGATGAGTGTGTCAATTCACTTGCTGATTGAGGATCAGGATCTAGACGTGTCTGCATCTTGGCCCCATTTGATTCTAATGGGTTTGTGTTGTATCCTGGGGCCAAGTCATTCTTTCAAAAGTTGCGCCCTGCCGCTTTTCCTCCTATTACTGTACCACAGATATTAATAGAGCTTCTGCAAATGCCCAAGGCAGAGACAGAGGTAAGCTTTTTCAGGTCTTATCAACCTGCTGGTTGAGGCCCTGCAATGCAGAGAGAAGTGTGGGGAAAGGGTCTCAGGTGCCCCCTCCCCACTCTCTCTCCCCGCTTCCCTCTGCTACACACACATCATGGCCTTAACCCAGGAAAGGAAAGATCACTCCCTGCCTGTCATCTCTTGAGCCTCCACCAACCTGGTGGGAGGAAAAGGGGCAATCAGGGGCACCTCCTCTGCAGCTGCTATTCACACAAAACAAGAGGGTCTCTCTCTCCCACCCCACTCTTGTTCACCAGCCAAAGTGATGCTCCACAAATCCATGCTGTCTGTTGCATGGGGGAGTAGGAGAGAGAGGGCAGAATGCAAGAACATTGAGATGAGATGGGGAAGAGCCAGTTCTCGAGCCTACTTTATGCTCCATCCCTTTCAGAGCACCCATGTACTAGAAAGAAACTAGTCATTGCCAGCTGTGTCCAGAAGCAGTTTACTTTAATCCTTCCTATTTTTCCTGATCTTTAGGGAATAACCTCACCCTATTTTTACATAATGTTATTTTACCATTTTTATATTTACAGTTTTCTTTAAGCTAAGTTTTTGTATTAGAAAATTCAATGAAAGTAATCTTAGTTATTACTTATAGCTTAACTTACTGGGGAGTAAGCATGCTCTGTTACATACATTATTTGATTATCCTTACCAGTTCATTTAAAATGTGTCTGTTTTCACTTCGGAAACAGAAAGTGTTGCCTTTAGAAAGGAGCAGCAGGCTATGCACCAAACCTGGGGACATGCCTTCTCTTTATTAACTACTCTTCAACAGGCTCTTTTCGAGTTTCAAAACAAATTGCCATGGTGATCTCAGTGAAGACCTAACCCTAGTCAGATAGGAAACACTGAAAGCTACCTTTTGAACTATTCAGGTTGCTTAGGAGATGCTCATTTAAGTATCCCCAAAGAAGATCCATGGAAACTGCTCAAATGATGTTGCCATTTTCCTTCCAAGATTACCATCTCCGTCTGAAGATTCTTCTATGTAGTTGGGCCAAACCCATGTCATAATAGGCTGGGAGTCAGACCCAGAGAAGAGGTGGACTGAGAAAAACAAAGCATTACATCAGACAGAAATGGGGAGATGTATTCTTGATCATGGGTCTCTAGCAGCTTGTTGGCTTTGGGGCTGCCAAGCCAAGGACCCCATGCTTCATATTTGTCAAAGTGGCAGGGGACCTCTCTGGTTCTGAAGGATTTCTCTGCATCTGCAGCCATCATAGCTGACAGCTCCTTCAAAATAAGAGTCTTCGGATGAGCGGCAATTCATAAGGAGAAGCATGAATGAGTATCTTTATGTTCTATCAAAAAAGATAACTGCCCTTTAATGACTGTCTTCTCTTAAGTTTTAATTGGCCTCATAATGAAAGGTCATTTTTAAAAGCCCCAGTACTAGTATTGAAAATGAGCTTAAACACAAACTCAGTTCATCACTTTATTGTGATTAATGTTTCATAAATTTGTCATTTTAAGAGCAAGTGTCCATCTTTTTAAACTAGTCTTTTTGCCATGTTCAAAAATCTTGAGTTGAAGGATCCTCTAAGGACTTTAATAGAGGTGTCTTCATTTATCTTATGGTTCTCAGCATTGTGCTTCAAAGTTTTGAACACAAATAAAGAGTACGGCAAACAGAATTCTGAGTTGATTAGGTTTTTTCCTGTTGGATGTGTTACAAGTCACAGGCACAGCCCTTGTCAGGATGATGGTGGTCTTGGATGTGGGTACCACTGGCTGAACATTCTATGACGTTCCTTACTGCAGCCTTGATGGGCTCTTCAGAGACATCACAAGGGATGGTACCATCCCCTTCCCACTTATCTCCACCCCACCTCAAAAGAGGAACCAAAAGAGGACTGCAGACCCTGGTGGAGTGGAGACAGACCAGGGAGCATACACACAGCCCTAAATACTCACGTACACATACCCATGTGTGCTGAACACCGACTGGCCCCAAATCACAGTCCTACAGACAAGATGTCTGCCCCTTCTCTTGAATACTCAAGACCAAGCAGTAAATATACTTGCAAACAGGGATGCCTACTATTTCACCAAATCACACCAAGCTTCTCCTATCACCCAACACTGTTCAAAGTATGCTCTATGTGTCTCCAGAGCGATTAAATAATTCACCTAACTGACACAGCTAATAAGGGGACCTAGCTGAATGTGAACCCAGGCAGTATTCCTCTAGAACCAGATTTTATATATATATGTGTGTACATAAAACTTGTTTATTTATTTATTTATTTTTGGTTGCACTGGATGAGGTTTTCTCTATTTGCAGTGAGCTGGGGCTGCTCTTTATGGGGGCTACTCTCTAGTTGTGGAGCCAGGCTTCTCATTGCAGTGACTTCCCTTGCTCAGGAGTGCAGGTTCTAGGGCGTGCAGGTTTCACTAGTTGCAGCCCACGGCTTTAGTTGCTCTGTGGCATGTGGCATCTTCCTGAACCAAGGATTGAACCCATGTATCCTGCATTGGCAGGCAGATTCCTATTCACTCTACCACCAGAGGCTTTTAATTTTGACACCAGTCTCTCATTCTTATCTTCTCTTTACCTCAGTGTCTTCAAAATAACAATAATAGTACCTTACAATACGGATATTGTGAGGATTCAAATAAACAAACAAACAAACAAACAAAAACACTTGACAGAGTGTCTAGTACAGGGGGAAAGCTCAATAAGTGTGAGTTGCTAGGAATTGTGGACAACTTGCCCAAAGTCACAGGTTTAAGGGGCCAACCCAGGACGTCAGCCAGGAAGCCTGCTCCCAGAGTCCACCCTTAACATTACTAGTCCTGCTGCTCTGAGTCAGTGAGGTCATAGGTAACGTGCCCAGAATCAGGGCTGGCACAGAACAAACACTCAGGAAATGCCAGTCATGCTTCTGTCTCCCGTCTCCCCACTTCTTGCTGGGGGATGAACCAAGACACAGAAACATTCTGATTTAAGGGAATGATGACCACTGAAAAGAGAAGCTGACTCAAATTCCACCTCATACTTCCTTTCTCATGCTTAGATATGAGCACAAGCTGTACCAAATGTATAGCTCACAAAACAGAAGGCACAATTAAAAAAAAAAAATGCTGTGTATTTGGCTTCCTCTTTTACCTCCCTGTTATCATCTTGCCCCTCTGTATTAAAGCTACCAGGAAAGAACGGATCCCTAGTTAGTCATGATGTATCATCTGTCTCACCTCAGAGGATGCTTAGATTAATCACATGCTTACAGCCAGCTTATGTGAGGCACACGCGTATTTTGTTGTGCAATAAAGGACATTCATTCATGCCGTGAGTATGAACACTCAAGTTTCAGTTTTGAAGGAAGTTAGCAATCACCCAATATGTCTTTGGCAATATAATAGTACACTTCTAGATTTTTCTCCTTAAGAAATCCTATACTCTAGATATTATAGAAGACATTCTTCCAGCTTGTCTTCTGATTTTCTCCCTATGATGTAGTCATCTTTAAAATCATGAGATCACTCTGGGCTTCTTGGCTTATCTAGACTGCAAATCAAACCTTAATTATAGTGATTATGACTACTAAATACAAAAAAGAAAGTCAGTTTGGCTAAATGTTTTAAACAGTCAGCTCAGTCAAAAAATCAATTAAGCCAGATATCTATTTCAATCAATTTGTTCTTAGATTAATAAGAATGAGTTTATCATTCAAAGTAGCTAATCCACATGCCAACTTAAAAATTGTTTGAAAAAAATAATTTTATTCACTGCAAATATCACTTCACATGTTGTTGACATATTTTCAGGGTAAATATGAGTTTTACTAAAATGTACATTTTAAGTGTCATTAAAAGGCATGAAGTTGATCCCATTCATTTTAGTAACAAAATTTTATATTATAAAATATTAAATTTCAAAAGAAAACCAAATTTACCATTTGAGTTATTCATGGTACCCAGGCTACATTCCATTTGATCTGTCTAACCTTTGGATTCTATTGAAAGCAGTGATAATTAACTGATAATTTTTTAAGCCAGGAGACCAAATTAGACTGAATTCAGTATTGTTCAAGTTTACAGGATGTCCTAGAGGGAAAACAGCTATGACTGATTTAACTGTTAAAAGAAGAATTAAAATAAGTCAAGCAGAGAAAAACAAATACTGTGTGATATCACTTATATGTGAAATCTTAAAAAAAAGTATATATAATTACTAATGAATAAAACAAACAAAGAAACAAAAAAGCAAAAGCAGAATTTACCGAAGTTGGTATTTCCTTTTCTTAAAGTATGCAAGTATGTCAGTTATTAAATACTAAACATGTTACACATGCTGCTGCACATAAAATTACATTTGCCAAGGGGAAAAAAGCTAACTTCCACAAACTTACATAAGATTTTTCCAAATTTGCACAACTCACACTCAATATTCAACTTGCAATACACTCACAGATTGCCAAGTTGAAACCATTCAAAACAAAATACTTTCATTTACCCTTGTGGTACTGTAGCTCAAGTGGCATTTTTTGTAGGGTACAGAGCAATGTTCTTCTTATCTGGGCTTTATTTCAATATAACATTCTCATAGATGCTTTGCTTGAAGTAAGGCAAGACATGGAAGGTCACTGGTCAGCCCTTGGCATGAGGAACCATTTTAAACAGAGGAAGGACCCAGAGACTTGGTCCAGCTTCCTTTCCCCTTATCTCAATAAACTTAGTCCTGGCTGCCAACTGGCCTATTTTTTTCCCCTCCAGCTGCACGATGAGCTTTCCAGGGACCAGAGCTGCTAGAAGAACCAGGTTGGATTACATTTATTTTCTTTAGAATCACGAATGTGTCCCTTGAAAGAAGATATGCCCTAGATTATAGACTTAATCCTAAATCACACTCTGGGGGAAAATTCTCCAATTTAGGAGCCAGTCTTCATGTTACTTAGTCTTCTTATGAGTCTGATCTTTTTGGACGTCACAGAGAAATCCTTTTCATGCTGAAAATGGGATCTTTGTCCATTTGTTACTTTCCTCACCATGCCTAGATCTAACTGCCTCTCCCCCATCTCTAGCATCACCTGAGATAGGAAATACGTACTCAGTGTGCACTGTCTTACGGAGAGATGCTCCAAACCTCCTTTGCAAATGTCCAAGTTCTCAAAAATTCTGATAGAGCGTATTTTCCTTACAATATGCAGGAGAGTGAGAATTTTAATTTTCTAATTTCAGGGACATATTAAGAGCTATTGCAACCAACAAGGACCTACTGTATAGGACAGGGAGATATACTCAATATCTTGTAATAACCTATAATGGAAAAAACTCTGAAAAGGTATATATATATATATATATATATATATATATATAAATAAATCACTTTCCTGGCTTCCCTAGTGGCTCAGACTGTAAAAAATCTGCTTGCAATACAGGAGAAATGGGTTCGATCCCCGGGTCTGGAAGATTCCCTGTAGAAGGTAATGGTAACCCTTTAAAGTATTCTTGTCTAGGAAATCTCATGGACAGGGAGCCTGGAGGGCTGCAGTCCATGGGGTCCCAAAGAGATGGACACGACTGAGCGACTAACACGTCCATACAAACTTTGCTGTACACCTGAAACTAATACAACATTGTAAAGCAACTACGCTTCAGTAAGAATTTAAATCAAATAAATAAATAAAACTAAGACAACATAAAAAAAAGAGATACTGCAGTCTCCATTTTGAGAAAAGACTAATGAAGATTAAAGCCAATATAGGCTGAGTTGTTGGATTGTTGTTTACTTATTAACTAAGAGCTGATTTTCTCTGATACTTGGGCATGGGCTCAACGATGAGTCACTGCTTGTCTGGTGCTTTCCGTCAAAACAGTGAACTTTACATGCTTGAGATGGATCAGCTGTGTTTGTTTACACATCGATCAGCCAAACAAGATGGTGAATTCCTGGAGAGCCGGGCCTGAATCTTGTTTGGGGCAGGCATTGCCAGGCTGTCTTCAGGTGAGGCCGTAATGAATGAATGAATGATTGAGTATTTACCCAGACTCTAGAGTAAAGAGCTCTTGACCTTCCAGCTGTTCTCTTATTGCTCATGTTGTGAAGTGTTTCTCCAGTTCTACTTCCAGATAAGCAGGCAGGCACCTTTGTGCTCTGAACTCCTAGTTAGTGATAATGTTATGTATAGAAAATTTTACCTCTAGTCCCAAGTTTAATCTTCAATTACCAGTTTAACCAGGAAAAAGTTCTGATCACTGCAAACAGATATCAGATTCATTAGATAAATCAAATTTAAAGTGTTTAATTTAAAATATGCCTTATAAAAATACCTACTGTGTGCAGGCACTATGACAGCTGGTTAAAATATAAAAGTAAGTCATGAGAAAGAGAGGAGAGAGGGGAGGAATGAGGAGAGATAGTAAGTGATCAGAGCAGAAACAGCACAGGAGAAAGGCACTCAGCCTGTGAATCTAAAAGAAGCTTCCTGGAGATGATGACTTGCGTGCTGAGTGCTGGAAGATGAGATCTAATTATCAAAGCAGAGACACATAGAAGGAGATTTCAGCTTGGGAATACAGCTTGAGCAGAGGCAGAGAATCTAAAGTCAGTGTGAAGGAGTTGGCTGCCAACAACCAATGCAGGTTCATATTGCCAGAGCATAGAGGATGAGGCAGGACTGTGGAGGGTGAGGCTGAGAGAGAGGTGCGTGCCCTCGTAGACCAGGCTGAGACTTGATTTCGAAAGCCGTAGCAGAACACTTGAGGATTCCAAATAGAGCCAAATGCACCTGTCTGAGTTGCCATGGGACTTCTGACTCACCCTTGGACCACTCTTTACCCTCATCCTTCACCTCCATGAAGTGTATATTTCTTATATATACCAGCTGTCCCTCCCATGCTTTGAAAATCACTGGAAGCAAAAACATGGCCTCTTAGACAATTAAGTTCTCTCACCCAGAGACTTTGTGAATTATCATAGGGGACAAGATGACTTATAATGCCTTATAGTTCACAAGCTAGAATGCACTGATAAAACCAAGGACCTTCACATGGAAGATGGAGAAGGCCTCAAACTTCTTGCTTAGCAACTGACTTCATCCCATTAAGCTCCAAAGTGGAGAAAAAAGGCAGATCATTCCAAAACTGAGACAATGAACTCATTCAGGATACCATTTTATCTCATCAATGACTTTGTTGTAGATAATTTGCATATTCCTTTTTTCTTTTTAAAAACTGTATCGAAGTATAGTTGATTTACAATGTGTTAATTTCTGCTGTACAGCAAATCGATTCAGCTATACAGATATATTCTTTTTCATATTCTTTTCTATTATGGCTCATCATACCGTATTGAATAGAGTTTCTTGTGCTATACCGTAGGACCTTGGTATTTATCCATCCTTTATATAATAGTTTGTATCTGCTAATCCAAATCTTTAAAGCTTTCATTTATTTATTTATTCATTTTTGGCTGCCCCGGGTCTTGCGTGCTTCAGGCAGGCTTTCTCTAGCTGCAGCAAGTGGAGCTACGCTCTAGTTGCAGTGTATAGCATGTGGCATGTGGAATCTTCCTGGACAGTGATCAAACCCATGTTGCCTTGCATTGGCAGGCAAATTCTTCATCACTGGACCGCCAGGGAAGTCCCGGGTCTTGGATATTCTGGATGTGGTGAAATCAGAGTGGTCTGTGGTCATGTGTCCTCAGTTGTTGGATTTGGGCCCTAGAATGGTGGGAGTCAGGGCGTGGTGGATAAAAGCCACAAGCAGTATCAATTCCAGCTTAAACACACCTTCTTCCCCAACAATTTCTTGCTCCAGTTCTTACCTCCTCACCTGTTCCTATTGGTGCTAAAAGCAACACAAACCAAAGGCTCTTGGATGTCTGAAAGGCCAGGCTGATTAGGAAATGCGTCAGTGCTCTGAAATTCATGTAATAGGTGTTATGGACTGAATGGTGTCCTCCACCAACTCACATACTGAAGCCCTAACCCCCAAAGAGCTGACTCATTGGAAAAGACCCTGATGCTGGGAAAGGTTGAGGGCAAGAGGAGAAGGGGGCAACAGAGGATAAGATAATGGGATGGCATCACTGAGTCAATGGACACGAGTTTGAGCAAACTCCAGGAGATAGTGAAGGACAGGGAGGTCTGGTGTGCTGCAGCCCTCAGGGTCTCAAAGAGTCGGATATGACTTAGCAACTGAAAAACAACACCCAAAGTGATTGTATTTGGTGACAGGGCTTTAAATGAGGTCATTAGGGTAAGAAGACATAAGGATGGGGCCTATTTTAATAAGACCAATGTCCTTCGAAGAAGAGGAAGAGACACCGAAGATTTCTATCTTCCTCTCCTTCCCTCTCCCTCCTCACGTGTACAGAGAAAAGGCCATGTGAGGACACAGCGAGAAGCTGCCCTCAAGCCAAGAAGAGGAGCCTCAGCAGAAGCCAGCTCTTCCAGCAGCTGATCCTGGACTTCTAATCTCCAGAAAAGTGAAGGTGTGTTGTTTAAGCCACCCGGTCTGTGGCATGTTGTTACGGCAGCCTGAGCAGACTAACACACCAGGTTATTATTACATATAATGTAACCCCTGCTTTGTGAATTCAAAGAATCCAACCCACACTGGAGTAGACCAGGAGGACACGCAAGCCCATTTTCCTAAAACAAACAAACACAACCAAAAAAACCTTTCTCATTAGTTGTACAGGGAACACACATGGGCGTGTGTAAATGTTCATATGTACACATGGGGTTTGAGAAAGCTTAACTTCTTCCTCTCACTCCAGACCCTCGCCCCTGCCATCTTCCATTTCTAGAGGAAAATACTGCTATTAACATATTAGAATATATATAGATCTATGCATTTCCCTAGTGGCTCAGATGGTAAAGCGTCTGCCTACAATGCGGGAGACCTGGGTTCGATCCCTGGGTCAGGAAAATATCCTGGAGAAGGCAATGGTAACCCACTCCAGTACTCTTGCCTGGAAAATCCCATGGACGGAGGAGCCTGGTAGGCTATAGTCAACAGGGTCACAAAGAGTCGGACATGACTGAGGGACTTCACTTTCACTTTATGGTTATAGATTAACTTATCTTTTTATATGAATGAGAACATTCCATGTATACTATACTGAATCTTGCTTTTCTTAAAACTTATCAACTTACAAACTCATTTCACAGAAGATGTACATGTAGAGGGACCTACATATACGTGTTTTTAACATTTTTATTCCTATTATCTATATCGATATGGTACACACTGTATAAGCTGTCTTGTGTTGAAAGATCTTCCAGGTTTTTCCAGTCTTTGTGCTTCAATACAAATGATGCCACAATGAAATAAATGTACATTTATCTTCAGCACAGGTACAAGTATATGTGTGAGATATTTGCTTGTAAATAAGATTCTGAATCATAAGATGTTTGCAGTTTTGGATATTTTATTTCATAAATATATGAGTGAAAGAATTCAAGTGACAGTTTATCCGAGAAAATTTTTTGCAGTTAATAAAATTAGGGTAGAATGAAGAACACTCAGAATATCACACCCACAGTTTAGGTGACTGTGGTATAGCGGTGGGACAGCAATGGTCATAGAATGAAAGCAATTAACATGTGCATGCTTGCTGAGGGAGATTTAGGGAGAACAGGTGTCCAGCCCACAGAAACATTTCTCAGTGGATTTCCTATGAAGTCAATGTGTCTTGTGTTTAACTTAGAAATAAATTTAAAAACTGGAGAAAAAAAATTGTCAAAAGTAGCTATTCATCTAACGTTTAGAGACAGCTGCTGCTGCTGCTGCTGCTGCTGCTAAGTCGCTTCAGTTGTGTCCGACTCTGTGTGACCCCATGGATGGCAGCCCACCAGGCTCCCCCGTCCCTGGGATTCTCCAGGCAAGAACACTGGAGTGGGTTGCCATTTCCTTCTCCAATGCATGAAAGGGAAAAGTGAAAGTGAAGTCGTTCAGCCGTGTCTGACTCTTAGTGACCCCATGGACTGCAGCCTACCAGGCTCCTCCATCCATGGGATTTTCCAGGCAAGAGTACTGGAGTGGGGTCAGGAGACCTTTCTTAGTTGACTACCTAGCTATACCTCTCTATGATGTCATTATCAAAGGTCTTTCCTTAACAACCTCCATTCATCTAAATGTCACCTGACTGATCTCTTCTTGAACTTGACTTAGGGAATAATCCTAGAAGGCTGAGTCACCAGCAAAGTCACCTGATCTGCTGAACAAGCCAGCCTTCTCTCTGCTGCTACACACACCTGTGGGACTCTTACACACTTTCACCCCACGGCTGTGGGCATTGTATTAACTCAACTTTTCAGATTCTTCTTAGTTTCCACCTAGTAACAGAAGAGAAAGAGAATCAAAATTAAGAGTCAAATCTAAGAATTGTAGCTTTGAGATTGTGGAGCACTGGCCTTCTCCTTAGCAATTACACAGTTGAATTTTAAATATATTTGTTCTTATTTGTTTCCTACCTGCTATTATGTGGCCTTCCCTGGTAGCTCAGATGGTAAAGAATGCTCCTGCAATACAGGAGACCTGAGTTTGATGCCCAGGTGAGGAAGATCCCTTGGAGAGGGAAATGTCAACTCATTCCAGTTTTCTTGCCTGGTGAATTCCATGGACAGAAGAAACTGGGGGCTAGAGTCCACGGGGTCACCACAACTGAGGGATTAAGCACATGCTAAGCACACACGCCTGCTAAAAGCTTCTTGAGGGTACAAATAGTGTTGGCATTTCCAGCATCTTCCACAGGACCAGGCACTGAATGTGTGTTCACCAACAAATAGTGGATTGATGTGTTAGATTATAAATAGAATCCAACACATGAATACAGGATCGCATGGTAATATGGCGCCTGATGTACAACTGAGAGTGAGTTTAGATCATTTCATAAATTGGAGTCTGATGACAAGGGATAAATTAATCCAGGGCAGAAGGTGCAATACCTAAATCCCACAAGTATCTTTAAATAGACCCAGGGCTTATCTAAGAGGGATAGCCTCCAGCTGCATCACCCTTAGACTTATCCAGTGGTTCACGCAAGTTTTGCTCCTGGAGCAACAACGTCAACAGCACCTGGGAACTTGTTGGAAATGCACAATCTCAGGTCTCAGTCAGGAATTCTGGGGGCAGGGGTCTTTTAAAAAGCCCTCCAGGGGGTTTAGACATACTAAAATTTAAGAGATGCCCCTGAGATACACAAATCTTACCACTTTCAAATGATAGGGAAAAAAGAAAACCAATAAAAATATTGGACTCTGTCTCTTGTTGGAAATGTGAAGAAAAATGGAGGGAAGAAATGGACACCAGAGACTATGCAAGATTTTGAGCTGTTCAATAGCTCCCTGTTGACATTTGAAGACTTGATTTTTAAAGTGTTAACCTGTTGCTGACTTTATTATATTAATTGTATTGTATTTCAACCGCTGTTTCCCTTAATTCAGGATACAATTTCTTGTGTGTGACAGTTTTCCTTCACACACCATTTTCTTGGGCATGTATATATCTGACTTGGAGATAATTGGGGGGAGGGGGAGCTTTTTAATTGTTTAAAAGAGACCTTCTGCCTGTTTCATTTTGTGCTCTTAATCAATTAAAGAAGCCAATGGCATTTTCTATGCTTTCCACTAGTACATCCCTGTTCGTTTGTTTGTTCCTTTATTAATTGTCATTAACATTTTGTTTTTCAGGCTTCTCTGGAGGTTCAGTGGTAAAGAAATCTGCCTGCCAATGCAGGAGACAGGGGTTTGATCCCTAGTCCCGGAAGATCTCCCGTGCTGTGGAGCACCTGAGCCCATGTGCCACAACTGCTGAGCCTGTGCTCTAGCGCTCGGGAGCTGCACCTACTGAAGCCCTCCCACCCTAGAGCCTGGGCTTCATAGCAAGAGAGGCCACCGCAACGAGAAATCAGGGCACTGCCGTGAAGAGCAGTCCCTGCTCACCCACAACTAGGGAAAAACTCAAATAGAAACGAAGACCCAGTATAACTGAAAATAAATAAATCAAATTATTTAAAAAATTTTTTTTCAATAAAAGGAAAGAAGATGAGAAAAAAACAAAACCAAAGCAAAACAACGGTCCCCTGCTGAAAGCACCTTGGAGAGGGAATTCCCGGTGTGTTTCCGTCTTCACTGTCCTTTCAGGTCCTGTACAACCTCGTGCAGAGCCTTGCCCGCCTGCACACAAAGCACGGAAAAGCCCCTCACACACCAAAGATGATGCGAGAGTAATTCCATCACTTTACAACATGTATTGAGGTAGTTTTGAGACAACTATAATACAAAATAGTGGTGATAATAGATAATATTTATAAGAAAGAAGTAGGTTATGATGAAGAGTGCAGGCTAGGTTTAGGCTGCCTGGTTTTGAAATTGTACTCAACCACTTCCTAGCTGTGTGATGTGGGTCAACTTACTTTAGCTTTTTGTGATTTGGTTTCCTCTTCTATAACGTGGAGTTCATAGTACATTCAGGTCCTATCTTATGGGGTTGCTATGAGGATTGAATGAAATAATATATATGACTTTGGCATATAGTTCATAAATACAAACCACACAACACGCAGATGTCTGTACATTCACACACACACACACACACCACACACACACACACACACCACACACACACCACACACACACACACACACACACACACACAGTCTTGCCCTACAGCGTCCTCAGGCTAAATCCCAGGTGGTACTGTGACAGCAGAGTTCCTGCTGTAAATCTAAGATTACAGAAGGAGTATGTGAGCCTCTCATGCAAGCAAACCAATGTGCCTCAGTGAGAAAATATCCCATCCCGACTCCCCCCATGCCCCTCATCCATACACAGCCTACCATGTTGAACTGGCTGTAACGGGATGGAGTTGGGCTATGTCTGTATGGAGAAGGATGAAAGTGAAGATGAAAGTGAAAATGAAAATGTTAGTCGCTCAGTCACGTCCAACTCTCTGGGACCCCATGGACTGACTATAGCCTGCCAGGCTCCTCTGCCCATGGAATTCTACAGATAAGAGCACTGGAGTGGGTAGTCATTCCCTTCTCCAGGGGATCTTCCTGACCCAGGGACTGAACCCAGGTCTCCTGCCTTGCAGGCGGTTTCTTTACTGTCTGAACCACCAGGGAAGCCCAAGGAGAGGCAGAGAAGGATCCAAAAATGTCCGTCTCCTCTTTGTCCACTCCACTCATCACCGGGAAGGAATAACAGTGGCCGCCAGGCCTGAAAGGGTTTCCATGCCTGAGAGGAAGGTTGGTGGTACCAGAAGGGTGTGACGTGGCGACTCCAGGGCTGTGGATCCAGCTACAGCTCTGTGGAGGAGCCATGTGGGAGCTGAGCCAGTCCTGGCTGAGAAAGTCTGGCTGTCATTGGAGGGGCTCCCCTGACAAGCCAAAGAACATTCAGCTGATGAGCAGCCAAAGAGACAAATGTTCACCCTGAATTCACTCATAGGAATCCCTCCTCATGGAGGGAGACAGATATTCTTGAAAGCACCATGTCAGCAAAACCCTATTTGCCAAGAAAAACGTGTCATAACAAATAGGTTAGGAAAGAGACATTTAAAATGACATTAAATGCTTATATTTTTAACTGCTATCCAACCAGTCCATCCTAAAGGAGATCAGTTCTGGGTGTTCATTGGAGGGGCTGTGTTGAAGCTGAAACTCCAATACTTTGGCCACCTCATGTGAAGAGTTGACTCATTTGAAAAGACCCTGATGCTGGGAAAGATTGAGGGCAGGAGGAGAAGGGGATGACAGAGGATGAGATGGTTGGATGGCATCACCGACTCAATGGACATGGGTTTGGGTGGACTCTGGGAGTTGGTGATGGACAGGGAGGCCTGGTGTGCTGCGGTTCATGGGGTTGCAAAGAATCGGGCACAACTGAGCAACTGAACTGAACTGAAAGGCAGTTTGAGGAGGCATCAGTTTTCAAACCCTGTTAGATTCATCAAAGCACTGCGAGGCAGCTGTGCTAAGAGGTGGGCCTCCTGCATATGAGCCTGGGCCTCACTGTTTAGGAAACACTGTGTCTGCTCTGGCAGCTGCAGAGGGGAGGTTACCACAAATTTTACATAGGAACCCTGGGTGTCTTTTAAAGAGGGGAGTTCAGAGTGGTTTGCATGACCCTCTGTTTCCTCTCCAAGTCTGAGCAAGTGCTGGCGGAACCAGTGACCTTTTCATATACTCTCACAACTGTTTTCAGGGCCATTTCTACACACATGGAATATAAACAAACCTGCCCTTGTGTACTTGGAGAGAAGGAGGCCATAACTACTGTCCAGACCTTCAGTTAACCCCACAGACTAAAGAAGCATCAAAGAAATCTCTGGGATACAGACACAAAGCCACCTAAAACAGCACTTAGCTACGGGAATAAAGGTTGTCTGTTCATATATGTTGATAGGTAGAGATGGCCATTTGGAAAGATATTTACCAAAAAACCAATTATCAGTGTTAGTCATTCTTCAGTCATCTCTGATTCTTTTGGGACCCCATGGACTGTAGCCCACCAGGCTCATCTGTCCATGGAATTTCCCAGGCAATAATACTGTCATTTCCTTTTCCAGGGGATCTTCCTAATCCAGGGATCAAACCTGGGTCTCCTGAATTGCAGGCAGATTATTTATTGTCTGAGCTACCAGGGAACCAATGGTTATCTCTAAATGCGGTATTTGGGGAAATTTTCTTTCTTCTCTTATACTTTTCTATCACGCTCATTTTTAAAAATAATAAACATTTGTTATTTTTATAATCTGAAAAATTATTTTATTTTTGAGAGGAAAAAAGTATTATTATATCTGTTGAAAATCCTAAGATGTAACAAAAATTCAAAGTCACATTAGTATGTTCCACCCAAAAGAGCAGAGATACAGTCATACAAAATATTAGATGAGGTTGTGGGCTGCTGTCCCATGCTTCTGGGGAAAGGATTAGCTACAACCTTTCTGGGAAATTATTTGCCAATGTGTGTTGAGAGTATTAAAATGGTACACTCTCAATATTCATAGCAGAACTATTTACAATAGCCAAGACATGGCAACAGCTTATGTGTCCATCCAGATGAATGGATAGAGACGATGTGGTATATTTATAATGGAATATTGCTGCTGTTCTTGTTCAGTCACCCAATCATGTCCTACTTTGTGGCCCTATGGATTGCAGGATGCCAGGCCTCCCTGTCCTTCACTATCTCCTGGAATTTGCTCAAACTCATGTCCATTGAGTTGAGGATGCCATTCAGCTATTTCATCCTCTGACGCCCTTTTCTCCTTCTGCCCCCAATCTTTCCCAGCATCAGAGACTTTTCCAATGAGTCAGCTGTTCACATCATGTGACCAAAACACTGAAACTAAAATGTGATTTTACTTTACAGCATCCGGTTTTACTTTCATCAACAGGCACATTCATGACTGAGTAGCATTTCTGCTTTGGTCCAGCCACTTCCCTCTTTCTGGGGCTATCAGTAGTTCTAAGACTACTTAGATTGAAGGCAGGAGGAGAAGGGGACGACAGAGGACAAGATGGTTGGATGGCTGACTCAATGGACATGAGTTTGAGCAAGCTCCAGGAGGTGGTGAAGGACAGGGAAGCTGGTGTGCTGCAGTCCATGGGATTGCGAAGAATTGGGACACACTGAGCAACAACGTTAGTTGTTCTCCTCTGCTCTTCCCCAGTAGCACACTGGCCACTTCTGACCTGGTGGATTCATCTTTTGGTGTCATACCTTTTTGCCTTTTTATGCAGGTCATGACGTTCTCACAGCTAGTTATACTGGGGTGGTTTGCCATTGCTTCCCGAGTGGCTTACATTTTGTCAGAACTCTCCACTATGACCCATCTGTCTTGGGTGGCTCTACCCAGCAGGACTCAGCTTCACTGAGTTATGCAAGCCCCTTCACCACTACAAGGCAGTGATCTGTGGAGGGGATAATGGACTATTACTCAGCCATAAAAAGAATGAAATGTTGTCATTGGCACCAACATGGATGGATCTGGAGAATATTATGTGTGTGTGCTCGGTAGCTCAGTTGTGAATATTATACTAAGTGAAATAAGTCAGACAGAGAAAGACAAATATTCTATCACTTATATGTGAAATTTAAAAAATGATACAAATGAATATAGTAAGTAAGTGTTAGTCGCTAAGTTGTGCCCGACTCTTTGCGACCCCATGGACTGCAGCCCACCAGGCTCCTCTGTCCATGAGATTTTCCAGGCAAGGATACTGGAGTGGGGTGCCATTTCCTTCTCCAGGGGATCTTCGCAACCCAGGGATCAAGCCCAGGTCTCCTGCACTACAGGCAGATTCTTTACTGACTGAGCTACAAGGGAAGCCCAGAATCTACTTACAATAAACGAAAAAAAAAAAAGATTAATAGACACAGAAAACAAACTTTTTGTTACCAAAGGGAAAAGGGGGGATAAATTAGGATTATGGGATTAACATACACATGCTACTATGTATAGAATAGATAAGCAACAAGGATTTACTGTTTAACACAGGGAATAATATTCAGTATCTTGTAACTTATAATGGAAAATAATCAGAAAAACTATATACACATATAAATAACTGAATCATTTTTCTGTACACTTGAAACTAACACAATATTGTAAATCAATTGTACTTCAATTAAAAAATGATATAATTTTATATCTAAGAAAAGATGTATTCTATATGGCCCAGAAATTCTACTTCTAGAAGTCTATATAAGAAAATAATTAGATTCTTTTGATAACTCTAATATAAGGTATTATTAATCTACAACAGGGCAGTGCCTATTGACATTCTTTCTAGTGTTTAATTTTGGCATGGTTTTAAACTTGTTTCTCTCTGGTAGATAATGTAAAACAGAATCCCCTGCACTTTTTGTCAGGCTTCCTCCTGTGAAGCTGTCTACATAACTGACAAGTCAGCAATACTGAGTTGCAACAGTTTAAGTAGTTTCAAATGAAAAGCTGCCTGCAGTGATATTTCTTTCTTCTGATAATGTCACTAGTTGTGTCTATTCAAAAAACGCCAGTCTTAAAATCAGTGTGGTTTTTTTTGCCCAAATACAAAAGGCTATTTTATAAAAGGAAAAAAAAAAAAAGAATTAGGCAAAGATGCAAAGTCAAACAAGTTCATTACACATTTACTTATGATATTTTAAACGAAGACAAGTTAAATAAATGAAGATCCATTAATAATTAAATAGTATTCAGGCAATAAAATTCACGATATAAATGTTCATTTAAAATAATCTGGGGATGTGCTCACAATATATTCTTGCAGCAAGTTACAAAAGTTTATGTGTGGTGTCAATTCATATCTGATTGGAAAGAAAATCGCACTACACACTGTAGATTTCAACTTTTAAAACTTTTTGCATATCTATATTTTCCAAGTTTTCTACAATCAGTATGATTCATGTGTGTGATTAAAAATTAAACATCAGAAGGAATATTAGTTGGAGATGTTTATATTTGTAAAATAGCTCATGTGACACCCCTCCCCCCCCACAAACCCCAGGACACTTATCTTGTAATATAGATAGTTACCTGTCCCGTATTCTGATAAACCCTATATATGATGACCAGCTCCAGGGAGCTCCAGTACAGCCATAAAGATAGCTACATAGAGTTGATTTGATCAAAACTAATCTCTAAATAGTAGTTTCATTTAACCACCAACCAGCTATCTTTATTTAGAGCTCTGTTATTTTCTATTGGCACATCCGAGACAGATTTTAAATTAGATTTTGTGTTAAAATCCAAGGCCACAGTTTGTAGACAACGCTGCATTTGGTGGGTCTTCCTTTCTGTTTTCAATATGTACCTTCCACCTCAGTGTTCTTTGGGTGAGCGAGGAGTGGCTCTGTGTAAGGGCAGAGAGAAGAAATTATGTTCTTAAAACTTCCATTCAGGGACAGCATGTCTCAGCTTTCAATTTGATTGAGTCATTCCCATTAAAAGCAAACTGCAATTTTCATTGGAATAGAAATTAGTGTGACTTAACACATCTCTTTTTATGGAAGATTGCAATTCACAGCCTATAAGAGGATTGCAAGTGACAAAAAAAAAAATTCTCACCAGTACAATTTTATGATGAAAATGCCTATTTAGGTCTGTATTTTATAGAAGGAATAAAAGACCTCATAGAAGGAAGGGCTGTACCTTCTGTAAAAGAAACCTCAGTGATAAATGCCTAAAGAGAATGCCTTGGGACAAATAGAGTCTTTTTTTGCCTTTTCCTCAATTCAGATAAAGGTAGCTTGACTACTAACTCTCATTCTTATTTGCTGGGAATTAAGTGATCAGAACTCTGTTATTTCTCCTTTGGTGCAGTGGATAAGTTCATTTTCTCACTTATTGTTTTATACCTCAAGTTTTTCAAAGGCTTTTGACTTTCAGATCATATAAATTTTATGATCTGTAATCCTGTTTGAAAGCTCTGGGAGGCTGGAATTTAAAAGGTAAGAGGGTTGGGATTTTCCTGGTGGTCCAGTGGTTAAGTGGAGAAGCAATGGCACCCCACTCCAGTACTCTTGCCTGGACAACCCCAGGGACGAGGGAGCCTGGAAGGCTGCAGTCCATGGGGTCGCTGAGGGTTGGACATGACTGAGCGACTTCACTTCACTTTTCACTTTCATGCATTGGAGAAGGAAATGGCAACCCACTCCAGTGTTCTTGCCTGGAGAATCCCAGGGACAAGGGAACCTGGTGGGCTGCCGTCTATGGGGTCGCACAGAGTCGGACACGACTGAAGCAACTTAGAGCAGCAGCAGCAGCCAGTGGTTAAGACACCATGATTCCACTGCAGAGGGCACAGGTTCTATTCCTAGTCGAGGAACTAAGATCCCCAGTGCCCCTTGCCACAGCCAAAAAATAGAAAGAAAGAAAGAAAAAGTTAAGGGGTTTAAGTGTAATTGATCAATTAGATGTCTTTGATAGTAAGCTGTTCTTTTGTGTTAGTCCTGGTGCCTAGATATTCTTTCTTTTGAATCATTTAGTCAAATACTTAGAAAAAAGTTTGAAGATATGAAATTCAAGATAGATTATAGTATTTCTCTAATGAGAATGCTGTCACTATATTAGAAAGACAGCTGAGTTGTATTATTCTGAAAAGGAAACTGCCACTCTCCCCTTAAGTTGTTTTTTAAATTTTTAAAATTCAATTAACTTAAACTGAAGAAAAAAAAAATTTCACCCATTTCTCCTATCTGCTAACTCCCACCTTCAGGAACTACCAATCTGTTCTCTGTATCATAAGCTTGGGTTTTGTTTGTTTTCTAAATTCCACATTTAAAGAGAGATCATATGGCATTTCTCTAACTTATTTCACTTAGCACAATGCTCTTGAGGTATAAAGATGGGTTGTTTATTTGAGACTTTTCTTATTTCTTGAGGTGGGCATTGATTAGCTATACTTCCTTCTTAGGATTGCTCTTGCTATATCCCATAAATTTTGTGCTACACTACAATTTTCATTTGTCTTAAGGCATTTAAAAAATTACCTCTTTAATTTCTTTTTGACCCATTAGTTGCTCAGTAGCAAATTATTTAATCTTTCATGCTCCTTCGCTCAGTCGTATCTGACCCTTTGTGACCCCATGGCCTGCAGCACTTCAGGCTCCTCTGGCCAGGGAGTTTTCCCAGCAAGAATACTGGAGTGGGTTGCAGTTTCTTATTTCAGAGGATCTTCTCGACCCTGGGATCAAACCCGCCTCTCCTGTATTGACAGGTGGCTTCTTTACCACATGCACCGCCTGGGAAACCCCATTTAATCTGCACATATTGCAAATAGTCCAGTTTTTGTGTGTGATTAATTTCTAGTTTCATACCATTGCAGTCAGAAAAGATGCTTGGTATGGTTTCAGTCTTCTTAGATTTAATTAAGATTTGTTCTTGTAGCAAAACGAATACAGTATTGTAAAGCAAAACAAACTAAAAAAATAAAAATTAATTAAAAAAAAAGATTTGTTCTGTGGTTGAACTGCCTGGAGAATGGCCCTTGTATACTTGAAAAGAATGTGTATTCTACTGCTGTGAGATAGAATGTCTCATAAATATCTAAGTCCATCTGGTCTAACATGTGGCTTGATTCCAAAGTTTCCCTATTGATTTTCTATCTGAATATTCTATTCATTGATGGAAGTGGGGTATTAAAAATCCTATTATTGTATTGTTGTATATTTCTCCTTGTAGGTGTATTAATATTTACTCTACATATCTCAGTTCAGTTCAGTTCATTTCAGTCGCTCAGTCGTGTCCGACTCTTTGCGACCCCATGAATTAAAGCACGCCAGGCCTCCCTGTCCATCACCAACTCCTGGAGTTCACTCAGACTCACGTTCATCGAGTCCATGATGCATACTCCTAAATTTAGTGCCTATTTACAAATGTTATGTCGTCTTGTTGAATTGACCACTTTATCAATATGTAATAGTCTTCTTTTTTCTCTTATTATAGTCTTTAAAGTCTATTTTGTCTGATATTAGTATAGCTACTCCAGCTTTCTTTTTATTTCCATTCACAAGGAATATTTTTTTCCACATCTTGTCTTTCAGTCTTTGTGTGTTCTTATGTCTAAAATGTACCTCTTTTAGGGAGCAAGTATATGGGTCTTGGCTTTTGTTTTTTTTTTTAATCCATTTCGCCACTTTATGTCTTTTGATTAGAGCATTTAATCCATTTACAATTAAAGTAATTATTGATAGGTTATGTGCTTGTTGCTATTTTGGGAATTGCTCTCTAGCTACTATTGGTTAGTTCTTCACTGTTACTTTATTGTCTTTCTTCCTTTGTAATTTGATGATTTCTTTAGTGGTATGCTTACATTCCTTTCTCTTTATCTTTTGTGTATTTGCTATAGGTTTTTGGTTTGTGTTTACCATGAGGCTTACATATAACAACTTACAACTTAATTTTGCAGCTTCCCTTGTAGCTCAGTCAGTAAAAAAATCTGCCTGCAGTGCAGGAGACCTGGGTTCGATCCCTGGGTTGGAAAGATCCCCTGGAGAAGGAAATGGAGACCCACTCCAGTATCCTTGCCTGGAAAATCTCATGGACAGAGGAGCCTGGTGGGCTGCAGACCATGGGGTTGCAAAGAGGCGGGCACAACTGAGCGACTAACACTTACTCACTTACTTACAGGGAACTAGATGCTGTAACAAAGACCTGCCGCAGCCAAATTAACAAAAACAAAACAAAACACTACTGTTAATACAGATTAATGTCCCAATCTGCTTTTTACCTATATTTGCATGTTTGTTACTAGTACTCGTGGTGATTGAAGAAATATTGGATTGGCCACAAAGCTCATCTGATTTTTCTTTACCATCTTACAGAAAAACCCAAATGAAATTTTTGGCCAACCCAATACTATCCACAGTGGATTTCGTGTGTGTGTGTGTTGTTTCATGAGAGATAAAATGGACAAATGAGTCACTGGCAAAACAGTGGCATAACCGTGGAAGAAAAACAAACCTTTTTCCCAAAAGGAATAAGGAGGCTATTTTAGAATCTCTGGAGTCCACAATAATATACCACATTAAAGAGCTTTTGCCTTTATTGCTATGGCTGCTTGGCTTATGTAAAACAGGGGAGACTTCAGACATTTCCCAGCCAGTAGAGGATTTGAAGGCCAAGTCAACTCTCAGAATGACTCATTTTATAATAAAAATAATCTTAAAGCAAAAATTTGTGAAGTATCAGTTGTACAAAAAATGCATACGGTCATGGCTGCCATGCTTTGGTGATCCGACCAAACAGCGGCCAGTCATAAGCTGGGCAACAACCTGGTCCTTGGATGAAAAGATCAGGTAAGTCCATCACTTTCTCCTCATGAGTCCTAGCTAGGAAATATCTAGATAAATTATTTAATTAGTGATAAGAGCTATAGCTTGGAAGCAGCAACAGAAAGATCCAGAGAGGATCTCATGAGTTATGAGGGAGCAGAAACTATGGGTAAGGAAAGGAGGTTGGCTGGTGGAGAAAAGATACTAGAGCAAATGTATAAAATGCAAAGAAGCAGAGATTCAGAAAGAGAGAGACAGAGACAAGGACAGAAACTGGTCTCAGAACTTTCTGAAGGTCTCCAGGCCTAATTTAGTCTAATTAAGCCTTATATTCGGAGAAGGCAATGGCCCCCCACTCCAGTACTCTTGCCTGGAAAATCCCATGGTCAGAGGACTCTGATAGGCTGCAGTCCATGGGATTGCTAAGAGTCGGACACGACTGAGAGACTTTACTTTCACTTTTCACTTTCATGCATTGGAGAAGGAAATGGCCACCCACTCCAGTGTTCTTGCGTGGAGAATCCCAGGAATAGGGGAGCCTGGTGGGCTGCCGTCCATGGGGTCGCAGAGTCAGGCACGACTAAAGCGACTTAGCAGCAGCAACAGCAGCAAGCCTTATGGTAACCTCTCTCTCTCTTTTCTTTTAAGGTAACTTAAATGACCTCTGACCTTAATTAACAAAAGGATCAGACCACTAGGTTTCTTAGCATTAAACAAAATATGCTATATTTATGCAATATAAAATTACAACCAAGAAGATACAGTCATTAAAAAACAAACTGTGAAAAAGAAAAAAGAAATTGTCAAAAGTAGGTTTTCTAGTACAGCTCTTGGGCAGGCTTGCTCACTGTCCTTCACCTGTCTGGTAACAGTTCTCTGATATTCTTTCTTAAATTTTATTTATTGATTTGCTTCTGGCTGTGTTGGGTCTGTGTTGCTGCTTGGGCTTTTCTCCAGATGAAGCAAGTGAGACCTACTCTCTAGCTGTGGGGTATGGGCTTCTCACTGCAGTGGCGTTCCTGGTTGCAGAGCGTGGGCTTCGGTAGTTGTGGCACAGATTTAGCTCTCTGCAGGATGTGGAATCTTCCCGAATCAGGGATCAGACCCGTGTCTTCTGTACTGGCAGGAAGATTCTTGATCAGGGAAGTCCCTCCGATATTCTTTTAGGCACCACCCCACACCCACTGACCCCTGCCCTCTGCCAGCACCTCTTCAGGGTAAGGATGTGACTCAGTTCTAGCCAATCAGCGGATCCCAACACCCAGGCCACAGTGATAGATAATGGCCATGAAAACATTATATATACATATGGCATTTTAATGCTTGAGGAAAATGTGACAAATAATGAGTGCAGAAAGAAGGAAAAGTTGCTATTAAGTTTGGGGGTCATAATAGTCTCCTAAATAATAAGACCAGTTTTTAAGTCCTTTCCCTTTTCTGAACTTCAGTTTTCTTCTATATGAAATGAGGTCAACGCAGCTGCACTCAGGGTCTCTTAAAGGTCCTTTCCTTTCTAAATCACTAGACTTTTCTGAAGTTTAGAAATTTAGGAGTCTTATAAGCGTTTTCCAGTTGGACATTTACAGAGACTCCAGTGTTAAACCCGGAGACAGAGGAATGATCTGACCACGGTCTTGGCCTCAAGGAACTTGCAGCGGATGAGTGTGAAGTGGGGTGAGTATGTATTCACTTTTCCATGTGGTCTAAGCTCTTTATGTCATTCTTCCCCAGCCATTAACATGTGCCCTCTTAAATGACAGTTAATCAGCTCTCCACTAATACCTTTCTTCATTTTTCTTCCCTAGAGAGGGTGCTGTCTTCTTCCCTTCTTTCACTCCAGGAACACAGATGCATTTGACAGAGATCAGCTGGCCACAGCTTCTCTGACATGAGGAGAGATAATGTTTCAGTCAGTTTTGATTTCCAGAGCATCTCAGAACTCAAAAGGCAGAGTGATTCACTGAATGGAGGCAAGGTAGGACAATTAGATATTAAAGGTAGTTCAAAGAATCTTTCCCCACAAATCCCACTATACAGGATGGTCTCGGCTGCAGATCTCTTCAGCCACTTACAGCTGACAGAACCAACTGTGGCTTTGCTATCATCAATTAGCATCATGGCTTGCAGAGGAGACTGTTGTGGTGACTGCTTGGTCTAGTTTTTCCGGTTGAATGAGCAACTCAGATCCACTGTGAAGGTCTCTGTATCAGATATCAAAGCTACTGCAAAGGCTTAGATCTTTGAAACAATATTACTCTTCCCCCTCTTTACCTCACTGGATACTAGAAATTACAAATACTCTCCTAGAACTATTGCCCTTCCAAGTCGGACAGAGTAGGTCCGGGCAGTAAAAAAAAAAAAAAAAATCCTTGTTGACAAGTTACCTTCAGCTAGAAGACAAAGAAAGGAGTTGGTCTCTTTAGCATTTTATTAATCTCTTGGATATTTCAAATCCTGAAAGATGATGCTGTGAAAGTGCTGCACTCAATATGCCAGCACATTTGGAAAACTCAGCAGTGGCCACAGGACTGGAAAAGGTCAGTTTTCATTCCAATCCCAAAGAAAGGCAATGCCAAAGAATGCTCAAACTACCGCACAGTTGCACTCATCTCACACGCTAGTAAATTAATGCTCAAAATTCTCCAAATCAAGCTTAAGCAATACGTGAACCATGAACTTTCAGATGTTCAAGCTGGTTTTAGAAAAGGCAGAGGAACCAGAGATCAAATTGCCCACATCCGCTGGATCATGGAAAAAGCAAGAGAGTTCCAGAAAAACATCTATTTCTGCTTTATTGACTATGCCAAAGCCTTTGACTGTGTGGTCACAATAAACTGTGGAAAATTCTGAGAGAGATGGGAATACCAGACCACCTGACCTGCCTCTTGAGAAACCTATATGCAGGTCAGGAAGCAACAGTTAGAACTGGACATGGAACAACAGCCTGGTTCCAAATAGGAAAAGGAGTATGTCAAGGCTGTATATTGTCACCCTAGATCAAATTGCCAACATCCGCTGGATCATGGAAAAAGCAAGAGAGTTCCAGAAAAACATCTATTTCTGCTTTATTGACTATGCCAAAGCCTTTGACTGTGTGGATCACAGTAAACTGTGGAAAATTCTGAAAGAGATGGGAATACCAGACCACCTGACCTGCCTCTTGAGAAACCTATATGCAGGTCAGGAAGCAACAGTTAGAACTGGACATGGAACAACAGCCTGGTTCCAAATAGGAAAAGGAGTACGTCAAGGCTGTATATTGTCACCCTGCTTGTTTAACTTCTATGCAGAGTACATCATAAGAAACGCTGGACTGGAAGAAACACAAGGTGGAATCAAGATTGCCGAGAGAAGTATCAATAATCTCAGATATGCAGATGACACCACCCTTATGGTAGAAACTGAAGAGGAGCTAAAAAGCCTCTTGATGAAAGTGGAAAAGGAGAGTGGAAAAGTTGGCTTAAAGCTCAACATTCAGAAAACGAAGATCATGGCATCTGGTCCCATCACTTCATGGGAAATAGATGGGGAAACAGTGGAAATAGTGACAGACTTTATTTTTTTTGGCTCCAAAATCCCTGCAGATGGTGACTGCAGCCATGAAATTAAAAGACGCTTACTCCTTGGAAGGAAAGTTATGACCAACCTAGATAGCATATTCAAAAGCAGAGACATTACTTTGCCGACTAAGGTCTGTCTAGTCAAGGCTATGGTTTTTCCTGTAGTCATGTATGGATGTGAGAGTTGGACTGTGAAGAAGGCCGAGTGCCGAAAAATTGATGCTTTTGAACTGTGGTGTTGGAGAAGACTCCTGAGAGTCCCTTGGACTGCAAGGAGATCCAGTCAGTCCATTCTAAAGGAGATCAGTCCTGGGTGTTCATTGGAAGTACTGATGGTGAAGCTGAAACTCCAGTACTTTGGCCACCTCATGGGAAGAGTTGACTCATTGGAAAAGACTCTGATGCTGGGAGGGATTGGGGGCAGGAGGAGAAGAGGACGACAGAGGATGGGATGGCTGGATTGCATCACCAATTCAATGGACATGAGTCTGAGTGAACTTCGGGAGCTGGTGATGGACAGGGAGGCCTGGCCTGCTGTGATTCATGGGGTTGCAAAGAATCAGACATGACTGAGCAACTGAACTGAACTGAATCTCTTGGGTGAATTCTCTCTGCTGAAATTAGAACTGAATTGTCTACTGACCTGACCACCCCCAGGGCTACTGGGTGATGGAATAGTTAGTAAGACTAGTGTTTTGCAGCTCTCACCGCCTTACTTCCCAGAGAACTGGGCTATGAAGGCATTGGCAGTATAGTTGAGAGGGGGGGAAGGGCAGAAATAAAGTTTTTAAGACTCTACGGTATTTTCAATGGTAGGCAAGTCCCTAGCAGATAAAGTAGAGGATTTATTGGCAAAGCGTGAGGATAGCGAGGCAAATACACCACTGTGAAGGTGAAAAAGCCAGAAAGATGGAAACATGTAGGAATCAGGATGAGAGATGTCAAAGACAAATTTACCATCCTCACAGTTTTGCTTCAATCAGATTTGTCCACTTAGTAGTAAACCCACTGATTGCACCAATGGGCCCATCAGAACTCTATGGAGTAGAATTTTTCCATGGGAGTAGGGAAGGAGGAGGGGGGAGAGAGCTGATACAAAGACTGTGAAGTCATTTATTCCTATCTTATCTAGGTATCTGTTGAATGCTTCTTTAAGTGGTTTGCAACAATCCTTGGCCTTAAAACCAATGAAAATGAGTTGAAAGCTAAAAATACTCAGCTATTTCGCTAAAGAATTGATTGGATTAACTGGGCTCTCTATCTGGCATTTCTAGTTTAGGGTTTTTTTTTTTTTTTTTTACCCAAGCTACATTTTAATAAGTGAGTAGTTAACAGCATGAGGCCAGCAAGCTGCTATAAACTCCCTGTGATTTCTTTGGTTCCTTGCAGTGTTCTTTTACTATGTGCGTGCATGCTCAGTCGTATCTGACTCTTTGCGACCCCATGGACTGTAGCCTCCTAGTCTCTTTTGTCCATGGAATTTTCCAGGCAAGGGTACTGGAGTGAGTTGCCATTTCCTCCTCCGGGGGATCCTCCTGACCCAGGAATCTAACCCGTGTCTCCAGCGTTGGCAGGCAGATTCTTTAACCACTGAACCAGCTGTGAAATGGAAGCCCTGATTTCCTGGACAGAATGTGCTCTAAGTCTTCAAAAAAAACAGAAAAAGAAAAAAGCCAGAATATAGCTAAGGACTTAAATATTTTTCTTCCTTCCTCTTGGTGTTCAATCTTGCTCTCAAAGCAAATTTTTTAAGTTTTTTTTTTTAATTATTAACTTTACATCTTAATCTTTGTGATGACAGAGATTTTGGTACGTTTTGTTCACTTGCTGTCCCTAGTGCCTAGAGTTGAGAAGACACTCAATAATTACACTTTGAATGAATCGGTGAATGAACACAAGAATGATATAAGTAAATGCCACTTTAGCACCAATAGATAAAAAGTGCTAAGCTAAGATCACACTGTCCGTCTAGGGTAGAGATGTCAAGCTACGACTTTGAGCAGGATGATAAGGACACTCTAAAAGATGGTATGAAGGCACTGGAACTTCCCTGGTGGGCCAGTGCTAAGACTCCATGCTCCCAATGCAGGAAGCCTGGGTTCAAGCCCTGGTTGTTGAACTAGATCCCACATGAAACAACTAATAGAATGAAGGCACTTGTTGGTGTGTTTCAGTCGCTAAGTCCTGTTTGACTCTTTTGGGAACCCATGGATTGTAGCCTGCCAGGCTTCCCCTTCTGTGGGATTTTCTAGGCACAAACACTGGAGTGGCTTACCATTTCCTATTCCAATGGATCTTCCTGACCCAGGGATTGAACCGGTGTGTCCTACATTGGCAGGTGGATTCTTTACCACTGAGCCACCAGGGAAGCCCATGAAAGCACTTAGTTGAGTTTTAAAATCGTTAACTTTAAATAAAAGAATATCTATGGAAGCACTTCAAAATATTGATATTATATAAATATAAGATTAATACAATTTTACACATGTATGACTTGCAATCTGATTGGTTTTTTAAAAATTTGGAATCAATTTTTATGACCGAAGTCACCATACCTTGACCAAAGGTGCCAAATGACTTTTTTTTTCCAAATGACATTTTTGAGTCTGTGTTAAAAATATGACATTCCCACAAATGTCTAGCAATCTAAATGCTTCCTAAAGAGGCAGAAGGTCAGTCAATGTGATAACCTAAAGGGAGACTTCTGCTTCTTGAGAGCCCACTGAGTAGGAAATCAACAGGTGCAGACGCAGTCTCATTAAAATGTCTGGGATGTGCCATTTGACCATTTGCAGGAATTCAGCAGTCCAAGTGAGAGCTGCGTAGGTAAAACACATGAGGTCCACACAAGAAAGCCTCATTTGAATGCTTTGCTCATTGGGAAAAGAAGAAGTCCCTAGAATTGTCCAACTGCCACATCAAAACAAAAGCTTACTAAATTCCCATCACCCGTCAAGAGGAGACTCTCTGCTGAGCTATCTACAGATTTTCTAGGTGTAGAACAGAAGTGAAAAAAAGGTCATCAGATAGGTGGATGGGCTGTGATCACTACAAAGAGACTTGAAATACCTGGGGAAAGCAAAATGTCTAGAGATAAAGATGGCCTGGTTTGTGTGTCTCTAATTACAATGATTCTTTTAAAAATTTGAATCCGTTCATTAAATGTGGATAAATCCTTGAATCCTGCCATATCCGGTCCTCGAAGCGCCAAACGCTTCATATAGGGACAGCTGTGGGGTGAATTAGTTGCTCTAAGCTTTGGGGCTGCTTCCAACTTCGCTATTTGCTCAAGCCCTACAGGTCAAGGAAAGAAGTGATGTAATGCACTTAGCTGGGCCATTTTAATTACAATGGAATGGAGTGGGGGCGGAGCTACAGGCGGTGACAAGTTTGGCGCATGACTTGCCTAGGGATGCAGGAAACAAAAACACCAGCAACCATTGGCTGCGTCCACTTCCGACCTCTGTGTCTAGCTCCAAGTCTGGAAGCTTGAAACACATTTCTTGGGAAGAGGGGTGGCGCCAGCTTACAGATCGTCAACCATAAACACACACACACGGCGCGCGCGCGCACACACGCCCCACGGAGGCTGGCAGCGGCCTCGCTGCTGGGATGGGCGTGGGGCCGAGTGCTCGCCACCCGGTCCCCAGAAGGTTCGCCCGAAGCCAGCTGCAGCGGCCTGGTTCGGCTCGCAGGGCCCGCGGAGGACTCGCGTCCGCGGAAGCTGGCGTCGCCGGGGCTCGCTCCTAGCGAACCGCGCTGTCGTCATTCATTCGCAGTGTCCGGAGCGTCCTTCCAGCCGGGAGCTGGGCTTCGCCGAGGGTGCGAGCGGCCCCCAGGCGGAGTGTTCTCGCGCCGTGCCCTGGAGGGCTCTGAGCGGCTGGAGACGCAGGCGGCGGGGACCCTGGGTGGGCGCTGCGGGAGCAGCCGCACCCCAGCCCAGCTCCGCCCGACCTGCGGGGCAGGATCAGCGCGAGTCGCCCGCAGCCCTGCCAGCTGCCGAGTCGGATCCCGCGGCTGAGCTACACCACTTCCTCCTCCTCCCGCTCTCCTTCCCCCTCCTCTCGCTCCTCCCGCTGCCGTGGGCCCCGACCCGGCGGCGGAGCCAGGAGCCCGGGAGTCTGCGGCCGCGGGCTCGCGGGAGGCGGCGGCGCCGCGGAGAGGATGCTGCTCGCGGCGCCCGAGTCCTCGCCGTCCTCCCGGGCCGCCCGCGGGGGCTTCGCTGTGGCCCGGGCCCCGCGGGCCGCCCCCTGGTGAAGTCGCTCTCCGCCGCCGCACCTAGCTGGCGGGCAGGCGGCGGGCGCGCGTGTGCCTGGGGCTCCGCGCAGGTGCGTGCCGGACCCGACCCGCCGCCCATTGTAAGGGAGCCCGCGGCGCCAGGGAACATGTGGGTGAACCCCGAAGAGGTGCTGCTGGCCAACGCGCTGTGGATCACCGAGAGAGCCAACCCTTACTTCATCCTGCAGCGGAGGAAGGGGCACTCGGGCGATGGAGGCGGCGGCGGCGGACTGGCGGGTAAGGTCCTGCGGGTGGGGGCCGGGAGCTCTGCGGCGCCGCCCGCGGTCCTGGGCTGCGGGCGCCCGAGACGCCGCCCTGTCCCTAGGGGTTGGGCCGCCTGCCTCGCTTTGCTGCGTGGAAAACACCAGGAGTCGTCATATTCAGACTGAATGAGGTGCTTTTTCTGCTAACCCTGTCGGGCGACGGGGCCCTTCGTGTACCGGGCGCCCCGTAAGTGGGTGATGTTGATGAGAATGGAGATGAGAGAGTCTGGGGTGAGGGGAGCATCAGTGCTTAGGAACTGAATGCTGTACTTCCCGTATGGGCAAGAGAGGTGAAGGACAGTTAATTTTTGCTTCATTCTCTTTACTGGTAATGGCAGGATCAGGTATAAAATGCTCTTTTGTTTCCAGGGAAGCAATCAGTAAAGAGCTGGTGTGGTCATTTCCTATGTTAGTTATGACTGAAGAGAAAAGGAAAAAGGAAGGAAAAAGGAATATTGTTTTTTGTTGCACCTAATTAGGCATAACAAAGCAAGTTATCTGGTTATAAAATAATTAGAAGTGTAACTGCATTTTAACTGTTTTAACTCTATCACTTCCTCAAACCCCCTCACGAAGTATTTTATATTGGACTAGTACTAAAACCATGCCATCTCATTCCAGTTTGTAAAACCAGACCCCTACCCCCTATCCCAAGACATATCAGAAAGATCTTCCTTTACTAACTAGTTTGGGTGGCGGGAGATGACAGATAATCTTGAACTCATACTGTACTAGAGAAATCGGATCCTTCCCTCTCTCTTTTGGTTAGAATGAACAGAATAAGGATATTTTTTACTATGAAAAAGTTAGCAGAAAAAACAGGAGAGTGATTGTAGAAAAGAGATGAACCTTGATCTCTTCAGAGTTCAGAATACATCCCCCACTTGGAGCCTGTAAATTGTTACTTTCCAAAATGCCTTGCTATAAACTAAAAATTCTTGACATAGTATGTATTTAGTTATGATTCTAATGTATGAACTGGTTTTCTCAAGACTGAAATTCAAGGGTCACACTGGATCGTAGCTACTGGTTTGAAAGATCTTGCTAGTGCATGAGATCACCTCTAAGTAATCTGATTTTTCTGCACTTTTTCTGCCATAAAAGAAGGGAATCTGCAGAGCTCCAGATTGTGTTCCAGAAATTCTGACTAGTGTCCTAGAATCAGAATTTTCCAGTTCATTTGTAGAACTTGTTTAACAATATGTATTAATATTAAACTTGCATATTTAATATTGTTATCAGCCCAGATTGTCCTTAAAGTCTAAAGCAGCAATGTAGAGTAGATAGTTTATGGTATTAACAACATCTCCAGCCTGGAGATAACCCTTCTCACACTATGAACTACTATTTATTTTCTATAGTCATTTGCAATAGGTTATAAAAAATAAGATGCAAAGCCTTCCCTTTCTTTAAGAGTTTGTTTTTGATGTGGACCATTTGAAAAATCTTTCTTGGATTTGTTGCAGTATTGTTTTATGTTTTGGTGTTTTGGCCTCAAGGCTTGTGGGGTCTTAGCTCTCCTATCAGGGATTGGAAGGCAAAGTCCCAATCATTGGGCCACCAGAGAAGTCCCTAAATCTTTTTCTAGTTAACATTTTTATTGTGTTCCCTTAGCTCTTGGAGCTACAATTAACTTCAGTCCACTTGGACTCTCATCATTGATGACTTATTACAGATAGATAAACTTACCTTCTTAATTGAGAAATTTTACCTGTTAATCGTTATTGCTAAAATAATTGAAATCAGTAAAAATATTCCTGTCAATAAAGGTTATTTTCAACCAACAAAGGAAAAATGTTTCCCCAGATAAATTGGTGCCACATCAAATGAAGCAAGGACGTTTTAGAAATTCTTGTATAATACATAGTATTCCATTTCTAATGTGGGCTTATTCATGCATTTATTAACTCACCATATCATTTAAAACATTGGTTAGTCACTTCTGAAGTACCGATGTCATGAAGCTCAGAGCCTATTGGGAGAAGACAGATGCTGAGAAAATTATGCTATAAATTATTATAAAATCACCACTGTCTCAGCAGGAAACAATCTAACCTAGTTCAAACGAAGAGAGTTTAGTGAAAAGGCGACTTGGATGGAGGCAGGGTTACCAGAACCAGTGACAGGCACAGAGAAGGTGGCAGGAATGATGCTGCTGGAGACCAGGTGAGCCCAAGCCAGGCAGGAACAGTGTGGGCCTCCAGAGGAGCTGCCACCCCAAGAACAGAGACCCCAGCAAAAAGAGGGTGTGGAGGATATGCCCAGCTTCTGTCTTCTCCCTGCCTCCAAGTTTCTGCCCTTGCCTCTCATCTGTGGGACCCAATAGAAACTGGCTGGATGGGCTGTCCTGGTGATCGAGGACCCAGCCTCCCAGGAATGGACCTGGGAGAGGTGCAAACTGGAGTGACCAGCACTGAAGTCCAAGGAGAGGAATACCATGTCGGTTACCCCTTTCCTGGTGGGAGTGGAGGAAGGAAAGGTTCCCTGTAGAAATGGCACTGGAGCTGAGAACTGAAGAGAGAAAATCAGCCTGGGGACAGAGGAAGGAAGAGCAAGTGTTGGGTATCAGTTATCGGAGACTTTCTGGAAGATCTCAGGACCCTTCTGTAATGCGCATTATCTGGACCAGTGCGATCAAACGCATGATGGATGAGTAGGTAACCTGAACTAGTCAGAAGCGCTCAGTGGTCCAGGGTGCTTGGTAAGATGTTAGCACCAGAGCTGTAGAAACAGTGGGCCACAGTGAGGATACTCCCCTTCCCCCTTAAGAGTATTCTCTTTTTGATTCCAAACAGTATACATAGGTATTGAGATAATGAGATTTTTTTTTTTAGATTGTAGATGCATTTGATTTATTAACCCCCTTTAACTGAAATTTTATATGCATATATGCACAAAATAGAGATGCAGAGTGCAATGACTTAGCCAAGTAACATCTTGTAACCAACACCAGTATAAAAACTGGGACATTGCAGTGCCTCAGAATTCCCCCATGTGGCCTCCTCCCAATCGCGGCTCACCATCGACCAGAGGTGAAGAAACAAATGAACAAAAAACCTATCTTGATGTTTTTTGGTAAACAGTTCTTCCTTTTTCTTTATAGTTTTTGTGACAAAGAGCCTATCTCTAAATACACTGGTTTGGTTTTGCTTGTCTTTTTTGATCAAGGAATGAATGGCATCATGGATTATGTATTGACACGTGTCTAGATTCTTTGTGACTGGAATTCATTTCCCCCTGCTGTGTGAAAAACTGTTAGCCAAATTTTTCAGCTGTTCTGTTGGAGGACCTTGGATGGGTATTTGGGGGTCTGTGGATAAGGTGGCTGTTGTCATTCTGCTACACAACAGGCCAGTTAACTAAGAGATGAGGTGTTGAGGCAAGGAAAACAACCTTATTCAGAAATGTGACTGACAGACAAGATGGCAGACTAATGGCTCAAGATAAACATCTTGTTGAGGTCTGGAATCCAGTTCTTTTATGGGACAGAGAAGCGGAGGAGTTGAGGAATTAAAGACTATTATCTTGCAAATATCTTCTGGAATGGCCAACTTCTGGAAGGGATGTGTTAATCTCTGTAGGCAGAGCCACAGGGCTTCCTGAGGCAGGTCATTGTGTATGATGCTTCCCTAGAGGCTCAGATGGTAAAGCGGCGCCTGCTTCATGCGAAGAGTTGACTCATTGGAAAAGACTCTGATGCTGGGGGGGATTGGGGGCAGGAGGAGAGGGGGACGATAGAGGATGAGATGGCTGGATGGCATCACCAACTCAATGGACATGAGTTTGGGTAAACTCCGGGAGTTGGTGATGGACAGGGAGGCCTGGCATGCTGCATTCATGGGGTCGCAAAGAGTCGGACAGAAGTGAGAGACTGAACTGAACTGAACTGAGGTTGTATGCCTCATCAACTATAATAGATAATACCAAACTGTTTTCCAAAGTAGTTGTACCAACATACTCCCACCCGCAGCAAATGGGAATTTCCCTTGCTCCTTATCCTTGCCAACATTGTCAGTCTTTGTAATTTTAGCCTCTTTTTGGTGGCTTTTCATATTGTGGAGTTACTTTGCTTTTTCTTTACTGATGAGATTGAGCACCTTCTCATTTTGTGACATCCTTGTTCATGTCTTTTGACCACTTTGCAGTTGGGTTGTTTAGGCTTTTTTCTTACTGATTTGTAGGTATTTTAAAATATATTCTGAATATGGGTTCATTGTTGGCTGTACATGTGGCAATAGTCTTCTTGCTTGCCTATTCACCCTTAAGGAGGAAAAGATGTTCTTAATTTTAAAAAACCAAATCCTTAATAGAGTCTTTTTTTTCTTTATGGTTAGTGTTTTATTGTGTCCTGTTCAATACGTCTTTTCTTACTCTGAGGTTATAAACATAGACCTCTGTGTTATCTTCTAGAAACTTTTCTGGGTTTTTTTTGTTTTTTCTTTTCTGGCTGTACCATGTGGCATGGGGAACTTCCCCAACCAGGACGCAAACCTGCATCCCTTGCGGTGGAAGCACAAAGCTCAGAGTTTTAACAAGTGGGCAACTAGGGAAGTCCAAAACTTTTCAGGTTTAACCCCCCAATTTTTATTTACTCCAAAATTTATTCACCGGGAATTAATTTTTGCATACTGTGTGAGATAGGGTTAAAGTTTTAATTAAAAAAAGTATTTATGGACATCCAGTTGCCCCAGCATGATTTACTGCTAAGTCCATTCTGTTCTCATTCCGTTCTTACAAGATAGCCCCTGTGGGGCTACCGTGTTCGTACATCAAGTGCTCCAATATATTGGGCTCTCTAGTCCATTTCTTTTTTGTGTGAGAATATTTTTGCACCAATAGCACACTGCAGTTTTATAACAGGGGTTTGTATTCATTAGACCAAGTCCTTTTATCTTGTTCTTTAAGAGTTTCTTGGCTATTCTCTTTTACATTTACAGAACATTTTGGAATCAGCTACAAGTTCCACCAAAACAGAACAACAGCAACAACAAAAACTTACACTGTTTGTGATCTTGATTGAGATTGCATTGTTTATAAATAAATGGGCAAAATTAATATCTTTATAACGTACTTCTGGTCCATGAACATGGTATTTTCCTCTATTTAGCTCTTTCAAAATTTCTTTCAAAGATATTTCATAGTTTTCTCTAAAGGTCTTTCACATCTTGTGTTAGATTTATTACTAGATATTTTATTCTCTGCTGTATATTGTTTCTTAAATTTTTTTTAAGTTCTTTGCTAACCTATAGAAATATATATATATTTTTAATTGACTTTGTATCCAGAACCTAGCTAATTTGTGAAATTAATTCTAGTTTTATATATATATATGTATATATATATATAAAATGTTTGTAGGAAATGGCAACCCATTTCAGTATTCTTGCCTGGAAAATCCCACGGACAGGAGAGCCTGGTGGGCTACAGTCCATGGGTTTGCCAAGAGTTGGATATGACTGAGCAGCTAAGCACGCATGCATATATATATTCTTTTCAGATTATTTCCCCTTATAGATTATTACAAGATATTGAGTATAGTTCCCTGTGTTATGCAGTAGGTCCTTGTTGATTATTTATTTTATATTTAGTAGTGTGTATATGTTAATCCCAGAGTGCCCCCTGCCTTTCCCTTTAGTAACCGTAAGTTTGTTTTTGCTGTGAGTCTATTTCTGTTTTGTAATAAGTTCATTTGTGTCAGTTTTTGGGATTCTGCATATAAGTGATGTAATATGATATTTTTATTTCTCTGTCTTCACATAGTATGATAACCTGTAGATACACCAATGTTGCTGCAATTGGAATTACTTCATTTTTTTTGTGGTTTAGTAATATTCCATTGTGTATATATATCACATCTTGTTTTATTCATTCATCTGTCAGAGGACATTTAGGTTGCTTCCATGTTTTGGCTTCCCTGGTGGCTCAGACGGTAAAGCGTCTGCCTACAATGTGGGAGACCCAGGTTCGATCCCTGGGTTGGGAAGATCCTCTGGAGAAGGAAATGGCAACCCACTCCAGTACTCTTGCCTGGAAAATCCCATGGATGGAGGAGCCTGGTAAGCTACAATCTATGGGGTCGCAAAGAGTTGGACACAACTGAGCGGCTTCACCTCACTTCATGTTTTGGCTATTGTAAATGGTGCTGCAATGAACACTGGGGTGCGTGTATCTTTTCAAATTATAGTTTTCTCTGGATTTATGCCCAAGAGTGGTTTTGCTGGATTGTATGGTGAATCTTTTTATTTATTTAACTCATAATTGGTACATCATTTTTTCTTTTCATTCAAAGGGAGTTCTTATCCTTAGTTTGCCGAAAGTTTTTAATTATATATGGATGCTGAATTGTTTCAAGTGCTTTTCTATATATATTAATGTAATCATTTGATTTTTCTCTTTATTCTGTTAGTGTGTTGACTTATTAACTGATTGTTCAGGTGTTAAATCAAACTTGCATATGTAAAATAATCCAACATGGCCATGATGTTATTTTTTATATGTTCATTAATATCACTTGCTAACCTTTTATTTAGAATTTTTGCATCCTAAGAAGTTAGTAGAATAGTCCCATGATTTTTCTTTTTCTTAACATCCTTGTCAAATTTTGGTATCAAATTATACTGACCTTAACAGTACGTTTTGGAGTTCTGGAAGATTTTGTGTGATAGTAGTGTTATTTTACCTTGACATGTTTGGCAAAACTCACAGCTGAAGTTGTCTGGCCTTGAAGTGTCCTTTTTGGGTTTGTTGAATGGTATTACAGCATTCGGGTGTTTAACATTTTCTCTTTTACTATCAATTTTATAGGTTTATTTCTTGTAATTTTTCATCCTAGATCTTCAACTATAATGGCATAAGTTTGTTAAAGATACTCTCCTGTTTTTAATGTCTGTAGGATGTACAGTAATAGCCTTTTTTATTCTTGACATTGGTTATTTGTGCCTTCTTTTTTAATCAGTCTTTCTGGTTATTTGTGCCTTCTTTCTTAATTTTTCTAGGAATTTATCAGTTTTGTCTTTTTGTAAAGAATCAACTTCTAGGCCTGTTGATCTTTTTTGTTTACATTTATTTTCTACTTCATTAATATCTGCCATTTATTATTTTCTTCTTTCTGTTTCCTTTGGGTATATATTGTTATTTTTCTAGTTTTTGAAAATATTAGTTAACTGATATTCAGTTTTATTTTCTAATATATACATTTTAGATAATTTTCCTTCTAAGTATGGCTTTACCTGCACTGACTTCACTGCTTTAGAATTTAGTGAGATTTGTTTTATTCCCTGCTGATGGTCAGTTTTTGTAAGTGTTACATGTTGCGCTTGAGAAGAATAATGTGTTCTGCAGTTGCTGGATAATTGCTCTGCTTTTTCAATTGGCCAGCTTTGCTGCTTGTGTTTGGGCTCCTTTGGTGGCTCAGCTGGTAAAGAATCTGCCTTCAGTGTGGGAGGCTTGGGTTTGATCCCTGGGTTGGGAAGATGTCTACACTCCAGTATTCTGGCCTGGAGAATTCCATGGACTGTATAGTCCCTAGGATCTCAAAGAGTTAGACATGACTGAGCGGCTTGCGTTCAGTTCTTCTACTGTATTTATGGTTTTAGACCATTTGTCTTTGTAGTATACTTCCAATTTTTGCTTTTTATGTTTTAATACTTTGTCTTTAGGACTGTATACATTTATAATTGTATATTTCTGGTGGATTGAACATTTTATCATTAGGGAGTGTTTGTATCTCCAGAATTGCTTTTTACTTTATCATTATAGTTAATGAGAGATTGATTTGGCTAATGTTTGTATGGTTATCTTTTTCATATTTTTACTTTCAGCCTTCTCATAGCCATTTATNATATTATGCCCTAGGAGATAATATTATTCTCATTTTACTGATCAGAAAGCTAAAGTTCAGATACATAACTAGAAATAAAATTTCACATCACACAACTAGAAAAAAATAGAACAAAGATTCCAATCAAAATACCTGCCTTTCATATGTTCTAGTGTTCATATCATGGGCACAACAGAACAAACTAACTTTTGGAATTGGGAGCCAGGCATGACCCTTGGTGTTGATACCAGGCTTCTTAGATCTCTTCAGCTCATTCAAGTTCGGATGCCAAAAAAAAATGACTAAGACAGTTGTGACCTAGAAAGAGCTTACAAAAGTATTTGCATCCAATCAGATCCCAAAGGTGGGAGCCTGATGCAATGGAAAGAACACTGGAGTCCAGACACCTGGTTCTTAGATCTGACTGTACCAGAACATGTTAACGGTGGCACAGCTACTACCTCTTTTTTTAAGTTTTTCTTTTGACATGGATCATTTTAAAGTATTTTGTTTGTTGCAATATTGCTTCTGTTTTATGTTTCGGCTTTTTGGCCACAAGGCATATGGGATCTTAGTTCCCCAACCAAGGGTCCCAGCCACCCTCCCTGCATGGGAAGGCGACGCCTTGATCGCTCGACCACCAGGGCAGTGCCGTGACTGTCGCTGACTGCCGGGGTCCAGCCCCGGTGGATCCAGGGTGATTCGAAGGTGGAGACGGAGTCGGCGTACTAGGAAAGAACTTATTTAATTACAGATAGAGAGAGATTAGGAAATTAGCAGAAAAAGGGGCTGAATAACTTGGCTTACATGGGATGCCAATCACCACCTACGTAGGCCGCAGGCGTCTTTCTGTTCTCCCGAAGGAGAGGAGGCACTGAGGCCTCCCTGGTCCGATCTTAGAAGCCCAGGCAGAGTTAGTAGGCTTGGTGAGGACCCAAGTGCCAGACGGGAATTCAGCCAGAAAATAGTAAGAGGTATTAGAGGAGAGAAAGAGGCTGAATAACTTGGTTTACACGGGATACCAATAAAATTCCAAGACAAGGAATTTGCACCATCTACGTTGGGCCACCGGCGCCACTTGAACATCGAAAGGTGCCCCTCCTTGGGCACCTTTTCGCATGGGCTTGAAAGCCGGGGCAAGTAAGCAGACATGGCGGGCACCCGTGCTCCAGATGGGAATTCAGCCAGAAACACGGAGGATGAGAAAGAACGACATGGGGGAATCAGTCTTTCCGGAAACTGATCCGTTTTCTTTATTTTCAGATTTGCTTATATACCTTTTGTTACACATAGGGATGAATACAAAGTCACGCGGGGGTCAGCAGTCCTGACCTTTATCAAAAATCGGGTGCTTTACATAAAAAAAGGTCTTAGGGGTTTCACATCATCTTCTGGCCATGAGGCCTGATAACACTTCATGACCTTCTCTTTCTGATAACCAAAAAACTCATTTTTTCCAAGGGTGTTTTTTCTTAAACCAGGCACCACCCTCCAGATAAAGGTACATTCCTATAGAGTAAAGGTATAATGAGTTACAATCAAGAAAGGAATTTATCTAACCCAAGGTTAACATGATTAATCTTAAAGGTTAATACTTATTTCTCTTATATGCTAGTTATATTCATTATAAGGGCAGGGAATTAGAAGCAATTATTGGCACAACAAATGAAAAACCCTTCACCAATACAATTCCTAATCAATCCACTATACTAATAAATTCTAACTTCCCAAAAGAATCTGCCTTTAGTAAGTCTAAAACATCTCGTGCCTCTCGCTGTTGGGAGGCTGTAAATAATCACATTTGGCCAGACGAACCTATACAGGCAGGCTAGATAACCTTCAGAGGAGTTGGTAAGCTAAAACACTCTTGTCACGCCCAGGAATTTTATCAACTGGAGCTGCAAGTTAACTCTTTTTCCAAGAGAAATGGTTATGGGGGAGAGCCCCCCGTAAAGTCAGAGGTGTAGGTGAGAGCATAAAACAGACTCTTGGTTTTGGGGGTAGATGCTCGGGAACAGGGGGTTTCCTGAGACTTGATCACGCCTTTGCGTATGCCAAGCCTCCTTCCTCATGACCTTTGCCACGGGCAGAGTTCCTCACGCTGGCCTCCAGCAGCTGACTGTGCTTGGTGGTGAGCGAGACACCACAACCACATGATTATCTATTTTATTTAGAAAAAGAATAAAAGAAAAGCTGCTCTTTAACATAAAAAAAAAGACTTGATGGAAGAGGAAGTTTAGACCATTGGCTACAGTGGGTTTTCGTCTGTTTTCAGTTTGCATTTATCCTGGCCTTTTTTTTTTTCTATTACTAACAAGAATTGATAGAATCTAGTTCAACATTCTGTACCAACAGTATGTTTGGTATGATCACAGTATGGTAAAAACGAAATGATTCATTGTTTAAAAAAACTAGAAGGGAAACACACGCAAATGCTAACATTGACTATCACTAAGTGATAAGAATACAGATAACTTTTTTCTTCTCATAAGAGCAGTTTTTTCATATTATTTTCTTAGTGAAAAAATAACACAAGCTCGTTTTAACTCCTTTTAGTACTCATTCAAACGTGTACCTTGAAGCAAACAGCAATGATGTAATTAAACAAGAAAATAGTATTTCAGAAAGTTCTTATCCTTAAATATATGATCATTTTTTATCTACTTACAGATAAATCAAAAATGAGAGGGAAAATTATACTGCGAAATGCAGCCATCATTTTTGTAGCCGTGACTGTAATTCTGCAAGCACTTACAATGTGGGAGTGACAGCAGGCCTTAGTTGTGAAAGCAGAGGCTTCTTCATAGAATACCTCAACATCGTAACACACCACAAACACTTACACCCGGAACTGTGAGCACAGAACAGAAAAATCAGCATGAGCTATGAACCACCCAGTGGACACATCTGAACACCTGCTTCAGCCCAGGCTTCCTTCTACGTTTGCTGAGCTGGGCAGCAAGTTGGAAGAGCTCATGTTTGAAAGCGCCGTGTATATTTTTCACTTTATTGGAACATAGGAAGGTGCTCACAACGTAGTCATGGGGACCAAGTTCAAAGCGGACCCCCACCAGACACACACACACACACACCACACACACACACACCTGCACATAATACACCCCACTGCTTTAATACTCAACATTAATTGATGCCCATCTTGTCAAAGTCTATCTGAAGTTCTTCATCTACTCACCACTCCTTCACCAACTTCAAATATTTGTTTTGTTTCCAGCTTAAGTCGCTTTTCTAGGGGGAAAAAAAGAGTGCTTGGATTTAAACCCAATTGTCAAGTGTTCTGGACACTTATAGTGGCCTAAATAAACACGAAAGATAGGGAGTCACAGGTGACTGTGAGCATATTTCAGGGAGACTGCTGCGTTTGTAGACAGCTTACCCTTCTGCAAATTAGTGACGATGCATTAGTAACTTGGTGTTGATTCCTCACTCCATCACGAGACGTAAGGGGGCTTCGTAATCACTTGTCATTTTTTCTGTTTGACAATTAGTTTATTATTTTCCTTCTAACCCTTGTCTTCTTCCTGATTGAGAATATTTTCTCAACAACTGCTTTAAACAAAGCACTGTTGTCTGTTGTAATAAAGAGAACTAAGGCTAATCCGTTGGCACTTCCACCTTTGCTCCAGCCTCCTAAGGGAGCGTGAGACATGTGAGGACCCTTTCAGAAGGCCTGTTTTCCTTGTTGTTGCTACTGTCCACTCCTGTCATTTTCTAAGAGACAATTAATATTAAAAGACTTTAAAAAATGCATCTTATAATTTTCTCATGTAATACCCATAGGATTACTACTAGGTATGTTTTATGATATAAAGATATTATAGATGCCTATATTTTTCTTTCATTCTAACAGCATGTGAAATGGTAGTAAGTTAAAACCCTAAAGGGTGAGGCTTAATCAATGGAAGATGGGAAACAAAAAGGAGCCTTGTCTAAATGAATTCCAGTTGATGCCATGTATAACTATACATGGTCTATACATGTATATACATTTATATATGTATAAATACATGTGGACTATACTCTCCATGGAATTCCCCAGGCCAGAATACTGGAGAGGGTGGCCTTTCCCTTCTCCAAGGGATCTTCCCAAGCCGGGATCGAACCGGGGTCTCCAGCACTGCAGGTGGATTCTTTACCAGCTGAGCCACAGGGAGGCCTGTATGTGTAAAATGGGTAACTAATAAGACCACAGCACAGGGAACTCTATTCAGCGCCCAGTGGTGACCTCAGTGGGAAGGGGTCCAAAAGGCCTACAGATAGCTGATTTACTTGCTGTACAGTAGGAACTAGCACAGCATTGTAAAGCAACTAAACGCCATTAAAAATAATCTTCAAAGTAGAAAATAAATGTATTTCACAAATACAAAGTGAGCACCTGATATATTTCAGGCATCATGCCAGCTTAATGATAATTACATGAACATTTGAGGTAGACCACACCATCTTGTTTCTTTTTACGGGAAAAGGAAAATTTTTCTCCTTTATTCTAAAAGCTACTTAAAAGCTGACATTAGTGGGAATAAAAGAGTTTGCAGGCACAGTGCCTTTCAAAACAGCCGTTTCTCTTCATGATAGTAAGTCTTGGACCTCTTGCTGGAAGCTACATGACTTGTTTAAAGTAAACCAGATCTCATCTTCCCATGATGAGCATTTCAAGCGAGGACTAAATCTTAGAGATCAAGTGAATTACAAGGGCCAGAGACATTTCTAAAAACGGTGAACCGGCACAGAGAGGCGAATTTCCAACTTTTTATTTCCAAGGACAGCATTCAAAAGTAAACTCAAAGTACTATTACCATAATTTTATATATAAAAGTCTAACACTGGTAAAAAGGAAATTATCTCAGAATTCTAAAATTCTGCTATAAACCTAATATTTTAAAAAACTCATTAAATATTAGTTTTCTCAAAAGTTGGAAGAACTCAGGGTCCCTTCTGTCCCCCTTTAGTAGTTCATGTTTTAGTTTATTCTTCACCCATTTATTCAGAAAAACTATGCTGAGTGCCCAACATAGGTTTGCTCTAGGCATTGATAGTGAAAGATGGAGACCTCTAAATACTGTCAAGGTATGATTTTCAAAAGTTGAAAACATGACTCCCATGATCAATTTATGTACTAATTTATATAGAAGGATCAATTTATTTGACCATTTTAAGAAGGAATCAGCAGAATCATAAAATAGTATCAAATAGCAACTGAAACTTTACAGGGATTAAAGAACACTGAAGTAAAATTGCTAGGTGAGGTAGAAAACAAACTGTCCTCTGCAGCTAAATTTTCTATTGGATAGAAATATGCATTTCTACCAAACAAAAATCTACTAAAAGGTACTGTGACAGAGTTAAGGCCCTGATCCATAGAAAACAGAATATCGAATACAGGCATTTTCCCTTAGAATACCAAGTAGTCGTTGGGGAAGCCCGTTACTCCATGCGCCTGGACGACACTGAGAGGACACACATTCCCTTTGCCGTATTTCCAAGTATTGATAACGTTGACTATTAAAAGCAGATTATATGGGCTGATCCATTACAACTATCCTTTCCCAGCCTCTGGAAAAGAGAAAGATTAAAGAGATTACGTCCTCAGAATAAATACACACCTAGAACTTACATGTGCCACTTTAATTCTCACACAACTGACCAAAGCTGTTATCATCAAGCAAATTTGAAAGAACAAGCATATGGACACCCAGGGGGAGAGGTGGGGAGTGGGGGATGAACTGTGAAATTGAGGCTGGCCTGTGCACACTTTTGAAACTGTGCATAAAATAGGCAAGTAGTGAGGGTTTCCTGTGCACACAGAACTCTGCTCAGTGCTCCGTGGTGCCCGAAAGCAGAAGGGTCCAGAAAAGCGGAGAGATACGTGTTTGTGCGGCTGATTCACTTTGCTGCAGCATTGCAAAGCAAGTACACATCAATAAAAATCAAGTTAAAAAATAAAACAGGTAACCAACAAGGACCAACTATAGAGCACAAGAAACTCTACTGAACATTCTGTAAAAATCTAAACAGGTAAGGAATCTGAAAAAAGAATGAACATACGTATGTGTTAACCACTCAGTCGTGTCTGACTCTGCAAGTCCATGGACTGTAGCCTGCCAAGCTCCTCTGTCCATGGAATTCTCCAGGCAGGACACTGGAGTGGGTTGCTATTTCCTTCTCCAGGAATACGTGTATGCGTTTAACTGAATCACTTTGCTGTACACCTAAGACTAATGTAACATTGAAATGAACTATAATCCAAAATTTTTAAAGAAGAAGGAAAAATTGAGGCTGGAAGCATTGAGCTCACATAGAAGGAGCCATTATTCCAAATCCATACACGTCTGGTGGAACCTTCAAGCAGTTTCCAGTAGGGCCACAAGGGCACTCAAGAAATTCGCAAATGCGCTGAGCCATTCGCTCACTGGCTAATTCCTAGTCATTTATTGATCACCGCCTCCGCACTCAGCATCTCAGGCCTGACCCTGAAGCAGGGAACCAACAGGCTCTATCCTCATGCAGTTTCTGCCTCATCAGGTCAGGGGCTTCCCAGGTGGCGCTAGAGGTCAAGAACCTGCTTGCCAACACAGGAGACTTAAGAGACATGGGTGCGAAGACCCCTCAGAGGAGGGCATGGCAGCCCGCTCCAGTGTTCTTGCCTGGAGAGTCCCCAGGACAGAGGAGCCTGGTGGGATGCCGTCCACGGGGTCGCAGAGAGCTGGACACGACCGAAGCGGCTGAGCACGCACACACTCACCAGCTCACTTTCTAAGGGGCCCCACGCCTTCATTTTAGCCAGCTGTCACTGAAGCATCCCCCCACCCACCCACACGCACGCACACACACACACGCACACACATATGTAGATTAACTGGCATTAATCGTCCCTTCTGGAAGTCAGGCGCCCCTCTTTCTGCCACCCCAGCCCACAGACGCCGCCCCTTTCATCCTGCCGCCTGCCCTTTCCCGCTCCAGCTCATCTTTCCCTTCCAAAAGCCACCTCTTTCCCTGAGGTCAGAGCTGCCAGCTTTCCTTGTAAGTCAGACACTTTACACATTCTATGCAAAGGTTTCAGACGCCTGAACGGCCAGCAGCTGCTCTTCTGAAACCTGAGCCCAGAGCCCTTTCCAGCAGCGGCTCCAGGAATGGCCCTCCCCTCTGGGCCTGGGGTGGAAGAAAGTCAGCCCAGGCTGGAGGGCATCTTCACGGAGGGCAGGCATCTCAGGAAGCCAGTCTTTACTACGGTGTGTCACAGCTGCCCGGCCAGTGGGAGCATAATGCAGGCCACGCTCTTGGTGGTTATCCACAACAGATTAGGTCACTGGTGAAAACAGAACCCAAAGTCCCCAGTGTTGGAGGGCTTCAACAAGCTTTAGCAAGAATGCTAACAGAAAAAGCATGTAGCTTTACAACGCACGGAGACTGTTCTCTACTTGCAGGGAAACTGGGGCAAAGCTCACTTCCCGCCTCTGAGCTGCAGTGATGCGACTGCGCAGTGTTTAAACAGCAGACTTGTCTGTGTCTGCACTTGTATGCTTAGCCATGTTTGACGCTTTGCAACCCCATGGACCATAAGCCCGCCAGGCTCCTCTCTCCACAGGATTTCCCAGGCAAGAGTACTGGAGTGGATTGCCATTTCCTTCTCCAGGGGATCTTCCCGATACAGCGATCAAACTGAGGTCTTACAGTACCTGCATTGGCACACGGATTCTTTACCACTTGAGCCTCTTGGAAAGCCAAAACAGCAAGCCACAAAACCCTAATCTTTTAGAGCTGTAAACACTCTACCGAAAAGAAGAAGAAAGAAAACAGTAGCTGTTGAGGTGATGGATATGTTAATTAGCTTGATTGTATTGATCATTTCACAATGTGTACATATACAAAACATCAAGTTGTCCACCTTAAATTGTTGTCAATTATAATTTAATAAAACTGGAAATAATTCCTGTGTCTGCTTTTAGACATAACTCCACCAGATCTATAACGTTCAAATCAGAGAAATCCAGTCAGAGCCCAAGAGAAGGGGGCTTCCTGTCTTCCATTCAATCAACCAGTTCACAGTTTAAGGCAACTCTATTACCAAACACAGTTTTCCTGGGGCACAAGTGAAATCCCTCAAACCAGAACCTAACTGTTTTTTTTCCTGTTGTTCTGTTTCTGTAGAGGTGACATAAGATGGTTTGATATCCACTGAAGATGCACGCTCAGTTGCTCAGTCATGTCAGACTCTTTGCGACCCCCTGGACTGTAGCCCACCAGGCCCCTCTGTCCGTGGATTCTCCAGGCAAGAATACTGGAGCGGGTTGCCATGCCTTCCTCCAGGGGATCTTTACAACCCAGCATTCAAACCCGTGTTTCCCGCGGCTTCCGCACTGCAGGCAGATTCTTTACTGCTGAGCCAACGGGGAAGCCCCCACTGAAGTCTGCTGCTGCTGCTGAGTTGCTTCAGTCGTGTCCAACTCTGTGCGACCCCAGAGACAGCAGCCCACCAGGCACCTCCGCCCATGGGATTCTCCAGGCAAGAGTACTGGAGTGGGGTGCCATTGCCTTCTCCCCACTGAAGTATAACCCGTTGCAAATATGTAAGCACAATCTTCTCTAAATATTCTCAACCCTCAAGTGTCTGAAATGACGTGGCAGTTACAGGTGAACTGTGAAGCTGAACTAGAATCCTGTACTTGTCTCTAAGTTCTCTCAGGCTCTGAAACGGGAAGCTCTAACCTGTGGGGAAAGGACTAACGAACAGAGCCACGCCACTCTTATTATTGCCAGACCAAAGGCTAGGGGACAAATAGAGGCCCACAAGCCATATAACAATGTATTTTAAAGGTACGCATCAAGCTGAGAGATGTTGGTTAAACTCTGTCCTATGGGACTTCCCTGGCCGTCCCTGGGTAAGACTCTGTACTTTCATTGCAAGGGTTCGGGTTTGATCCTGGTCAAGGAACTAAGATCCCACATGCTGTGCAGCACAGCCAATAAATAAATAAAACTTTTAGACATATGTGTTCTATCCTCCTTCCTTGAAAAGTAAACCTTCATAATGACAAAACTGAAAAATATTTTTAATACCATTAGTTTTAAATGATCAAAAGTAAGTATAATGTCAAAGATAACCGAATTTAATTCAAGTGACAGTTTTGTTGGTACACTGCCCATGTTAAAATGAGTTCTAAAGACATGCCATTCATAAATTATTACATTTTTCATAAAAATATGCTTGCCTTTATTTCAGCACACTAATTACATTGTTAAAGATTTTTTATATAATTTGGGTAAATTGACAGCAAAGCCAAATTAGACAAAACATTCTTGAGTCATTATAGTTCTTAGTTTTTTTTAATTAAATTCAATGTAGAGAAATTTCCCTCTTCTGAGGAAGTAGCAATTAACATTGTCAATGAATTCTTGAAGCAAAACTTAGCTTCTAAAATTAACTATAATTTTACATATAATTTAAAACATTTTAATGTGATCACATATAATAAATTATTAGCACAAAAGATAGCTCAGTTGGTAAAGAATCCCCCTGCAATGCAGGAGACCCTGGTTCGATTCCTGGGCCGGAAGATCCACCGGAGAAAGGACAGGCTGCCCACTCCAGTATTCTCGGGCTTCCCTGGGGGCTCAGCTGGGAAAGAATCTGCCTGCAACTTGAGAGACCCGGGTTCAATCCCTGGGTTGAGAAGATCCCCTGGAGAAGGGAAAGATCACCCGCTCCAGCATTCTGGCCTGGAGAATCCCATGGGCTGTATAGTCCATGGGGTCACAAAGAGCTGGACACGACTGAGTGATTTTTCACTTCACTTTCAATACAAAGATGTCATAAAATACCTTAATTTTATCACATAAGCCACAGTGCACTGTAAATTTAGCATTTCTGTATGAAACGTTCAAGTTCATAAAACCTATGTCTCATTTCTCTCTTCTGGTGAATCTCATATGTTAAACATAATTTAATTTTGTTGCTTTAAGAGCATTTAGTCATTGTTCTTAGCATGTATCTGAGAATAGTTATGACATCAGATTTGATACATGTTTCATCAATGTCCCTCCACTCACTAGACCCAGAGAACATGGTCTCTGAATCGTTCCCAGCGTCATTTCTACAAGCATCACTGAGACCATTCTCCTAGTAACAAGCTCAGATGCTGCACCTTACACGGCACACAAAATACTTCTGCATTTCAGCCAATATTCTCCCTTGCACACCTTTTTATCTTACCTACCATTTGGCGCCTTATTTTAGGCCTTTTCTGACTGATCTTTTAATTACTTAAATTACCTGAATACTTTTTGATAATTTATTAAATTATGTTAAATATTTGTGTAAAAACAAAACTTTCCCAATCCCAGCTTCTGTATCAACCTAACTGCCAATGCAAAAAATCAGTGTCATGCTCCATGTTTATTATGTCTAGACTGGTGCTGTTAAATAGGATTTCATGCAATGATGCAAGTGTTCTGCATTTGAACTGTCCAGTATGGCAACCATGCTCCATACAAGGCTGTCAAACACTTGAATTGTGGTGAATGGGACAGAGAACCTGGATTTTTCATTTTGTTTAAGTTTAATTTATTTAAATCTAAATAGCCACCATATTGGATAGACTAGATTTTGACCAATGTGTAAACAAACTGAAAAACAATATGAATTTATCACATTGCAAAATATTTCTCAGTTGGCACATTGAGCCAATTAATGAATGCCTTCTTGTCCCTTCCTGGAAATTATATCTCCTTAAATCTATTGACTTTATGCTATCCGAGAAAAATGATTTGTTAATTAGTTTGTCTTTCTTTTATTTATGAGTTCTGCCACTCAAATTATTTCCATGCCCTGATAGAGTATCTGTCTCCATGATCTTGTCCCACCCAGGACATGGAAGTGGAAAAGTTTTTTTGTTTTGTTTTGTTTTTTGTTAAAGCCTTAGCTTGTGGATGTTGCAGAAAAAAAATTTTTTTTCTGTTTTCTGCAACTTGCCCCCATTGGGTATATACTGTTGCTAAGAAATATATGAGACCTACATATGAACAAGTGGGCCTGACTGGTAACAAGACGCAGAAAACGGCAGTCCCTGCAGCGCATCTGGCAATCAGGTGCCACTGCACTCAGAGCAACAGTGATTGGAGGCGTGATGCGAGCGTACAGTGGTTTTCCAGGGAGCACTATCATATTTTGTGAAACAAAGAAAGAAGCCCAGAGTTGTCGCAGAATGTGGCTGTAAGACAGGATGCCCAGTCGTTACATGGAGACATTCCCAGAAGCAAAGGGAAATCACCCCGAAAGGCTTTAGAAATGGAGATGTTGGGGTTTTGGTTGCAACCAATGTTGCTGCACGTGGGTTAGATATTCCCGAGGCTGATCTGGTTGTTCAGCGTTCTCCACCAAAGGATGTGGAGCCCTACATTCATCATTCTGGGCGAACGGGTAGAGCGGGGAGGACCGGGGTTAGCATCTGCTTTTCCCAGCACAAAGAATACCAGTTAGCCCAAGGGGAGCGAAAAGCGGGAATCGAATTTAAACGAATAGGTGTTCCTTCTGCAACAGCGATAATACAAGCTTCTAGCAAAGACGCCATCAGGCTCTGGGACTCTGTGCCTCCCACTGCACGGGGTCACTTCACGCCGTCGGCCGAGAAGCTGACTGGGGAGCAAGGAGCCCTGGCAGCCCTGGCAGCCACCCTGGCCCACTTCTCCAGGGCCACGTCGGTAGACCAGCGCTCCTTGAGTAACTCAGAAGCGGGCTTTACGGCCGTGATCTTGCAGTGCTCAATTGAAATGGCAAACATTAATCATGCTAGTGAAGGGAAAGGTCTTTCTCAAAGGAAAGCAGGGTGTTTGCTTTGACATCCTTACTGCATCAGTAACGGAAGTACAGGAAGAACGGTATGATTCACGGCGCTGGCAGCTTTCTGTGGCCACAGAGCGACCAGAGCTAGAAGGTCCGCGGGAAGGATGTCGCAGCCTCTGAGGACAGCGGGGAGGCAACCGAGGCTTCAGGGAGCGGCGCAGGGGCCACCAAGGGGCCAGGGGACAGCAGGAGAGAAGCAGGAGCTTCAGAGGACAGTGATCGGGAGGGGGCAACAAAAGTCAGATTCCAAAACAAAGGCAGAACCGGAGCTCTAATAAAGCATTTGGACAGTAATTTGAAGTAGACAATTTATTTGACAAAAACAGAACTATGTTCAGCAATGTGGAACTGAACATTATTTTTCATACAAAGTTCAAAGCACATTGTATTTCCTTCCTGACCACTTGCCCAGTCCCCATCTCTTCAAGAGGAAAAGCATCTAAATTATTTCATCTGGATGATGACTGTCATTTATAACTTTATTGCTACTTCTGTCTTGAGTATTCCTTTGGAAAAGGTATAAGGATTCATTACACCTTTATTCTAATCCAATATTCTAAAGTACCATCTATAGGTTATAAGATAAAGTCAAGCATGCATCTGCTGATATAAGCTGACCTGTCTTTATGCTTAGAAATGTCTCTTAACAGTAAGCTTCCCTGATAAAGACTCTCCCGCAATGCAGGATCCCTGGGTCGGGAAGATCCCCTGGAGAAGGAGATGGCAACCCACTCCAGTATTCTTGCCTGGAGAATTCCGAGGACAAAGGAGCCTGGCGGGCTACAGTCCGTGGGGCTGCAAAGATTCAGGCATGACGGAGCAGCTGTCACTCACACTCACTCGTGTGGGTGTAATACATAAGACCTTTTAAATCAGAGTCTTAGGCCAAAGGCTCTTCTTGTCCAAATGTGGGTAAAAAGGAAAGTCTTGAGCTGGAAGAAGAGGTGAGGAGAAGAGAAAAGAAGGGAGGGCATGTACATTGGTTTCCCTACTCAGGATGCCCAGATGTGGAGAAAGATGGTAGCCAGCATCATGGCAGTTCGCCAAATAAAGTTAGCACAACTTTCTTTCCATGAAAATATTCTGAGGGAGGCGATTAGAACTTTGCATAATCAACATTAAATAAGTAGCAATTGATTAAATGGATCAATAAATTCCATGTCCATCTATGACACCCACTATGGCGATACAAGGAGGGACTTTTAGCCCCTCTTTGGGGTCCAATAACTTAACACATGAAGTTCTAGTCCTGAGAACGTCTTGGCAAAATAGACCACCGCCCTGGGATTCACTCTCATCTGTAAATCGAGAAGTTTCATCTGTTTATTGGAAGACAGACCCCATCTTCTTGGTCCTCACAACGGCATCGTGTTCCGTGTCTGGACGTCTAATGGAACTGTTGAATCTGTTACATGAGGTGACGGATAGCCCTCGCTATAGGAACACCATTTCGGGATACCCTGTTCGCTAAGGCTGCATTAACAAAGTACCACAACCTGAGTGGTTCAAACAACAGAAACTTTTGGTCTCGCGTCTCTGGAGACTGGAGTCAAGAGCGTGCCGTGAGTAGGACACGTCCCCTCTGCAGGCGCTAAGGCAGGATCGGCTGCAGCCTCGCGTAGCTTCTGCGGCTGCTTGGGTCGTGGCGGCACAGCTGCAGCCTCCACGTGGTGCTCTCCCTGCGTGAGTGTGTCTGGCCATGCCTCTCCTTTTTATAAGGACACCAGTCATGTCAGCTCGGAGCCCACTCTACCCCAGACGACTGCACCCTAACGAAGTGCAAGGGCAACAGCTCCATCACCAAATAAGGTTCTACTGTGAAGCTCTAGAGGTTAGGGCTCCAACATACCACCGTGGGAGGGACATAAACTAACCCACAGCACACGTATTCCAGATTTATCTATTTCCAAACATATTGCTGTGTTGCATTCACATGGTACTTTTTTTCTGTCTTCCAAAAACTTTACATATTTTCCAGGTAGATTTTATATTAGCTCCATTTTATAGGCATGGAGTGCAAGGAGCATAAAGAAGAAATTTACACATTGTCGTCAACGCTCATTTCCAAGCGTCCTGATTTTTGACCAGTGATATTACTCCACAGTGAGCTTGTATTCCCTCTTTTCCACACAGGATTTATCTTTCTAACACCACCTTTATTGCTGTTGCTTTCATTCCTATCCAAACTGAATGCTTAAAAGCCACTTAATCTTGCCTGTTTTCTGTGCCTATAAAAATTCCAACTTGAATCTTTGTTATTATATTTGGTTTCAAGAACAAGATAAATTATTCCCAGAGACTGACACTGGGTTTGGAGTCTTCCTGTAGGCAAACAAAATGATTGAACCACAAGCCTTGGTTCCTTGGAGTAATAGGAGTATCCCAGCCACTTCAGTATTCTTGCCTTGAGAACCCCATGAACAGTATGAAAAGGCAAAATGATAGGATACCAAAAGAGAAACTCCCCAGGTCATAGGTGTCCAACATGGTACTGGAGCTCAGTGGAGAAATAACTCCAGAAAGACTGAAGGGATGGAGCCAAAGCAAAAACAATAAGACTCTGATGCTGGGAAGGATTGGAGGCAGGAAGAGAAGGGGACAACAGAGGATGAGATGGCTGGATGGCATCACGGACTCAATGGACATGAGTCTGGGTGAACTCCGGGAGATGGTGATGGACAGGGAGGCCTGGTGTGCTGTGATTCACGGGGTCGCAAAGAGTCGGACACGACTGAGTGACTGAACTGAACTGAACTGAGCTTCTAGCTGATGGACTCTCTATAATTCTCCAGGGGCAAACCATACAGACAGTAGAAAAAGCTAAAAGGTTGGAAGTGAGGCAAGATCCATCTAAACTCCCACCACGGCCACATAGTAGTTGTAAGTAACATCTCAGACTTCATAATACAATCTTAGTAGCATGAGATTCATCAAAATACATATAAAAGACCCAATAAATTAGAAAGGGCTCGCCAGGGCAGCAGACACCGGAGACTTGGGTCTGGTCCCTGGGTTGGGAAGATCCCCTAGACTAGGAAAGGGCAGCCTGCTCCGTATCCTTGTGGGAAAATCCTATGAACAGCGGAGCCTGGTGAGCTACAGTCCACGGGGTTGCAAAGAGTCGCATGACTGAGCACACACAGCATGTCTTGCTTTGTGTTGCATGCAAGAGGCAGGCAGAGGCATGGTCTACTTAATGCAGGTGCCCTTCAGGGACTTCACAAGCCAGTAGCACACAGAGCTGTTTCTGTTGTTCAGTCACCCACTCACGTCCGACTCCGTGTGACTCCATGGACTGCAGCATGCCAGGTCTCCCTGTCCTTTATCCTCTCCCAAAGTTTGCCCAAGCTCATGTCCATTGCACTGGGGGTGCCATCCAGCCGTCTCATCCATCCTCTGAGGTCCTCTCCTCTTTCTGCCCTCAGTCTTTCCCAGCGTCAGGGACTTTTCCAGTGAGTTGGCTGCCTGCATCAGATGACCAAAATATTGGAGCATCGCTTCAGCATCAGTCCTTCCAATGAACATTCAGGGCTAATTTCCTTTCAGATGGACTGGTTGGATCTCCTTGCAGTCCAAGGGACTCAGAAGCCTTCTCCACACCACAGCTCAAAAGCATCAATTCTTTGGCACTGCTCCTTCTTTATGGTCCAGCTCTCACAACTGTACATGACCAATAGGAAGACTGTAGCCTTGACTATATGCACCTTTCTTGGTGAGTAATGTCTTTGTTTTTTAATATGCTAAGTTCGTCAAAAGTTCCCCACTCCCTCCTGTAGTGGACCACGTTTTCTCAGAACTCTGCACTACGACCCGTCCATCTTGGCTGGCCCTGCAAGGCATGGCTCACAGCTTCATTGAGTTACACAAGCCGCTTTGCCTCGACAAGGCTGTGATCCCATGAAATGGTTATAAGAGATGGGCAGGAAGTTTCAGATACACAGAGTAAAGGTGAAGCAGAGAGAGACAGACCTGAAGATGCTGCTCCACTGGCATGAACCAGAGGTCTCCCAGAAACCAAAGACAAGGAGAGCAATGCTCCCCCTGAGCTTCCAGAGAGAACACAGCTCTACCAACATGTCTGATTTTGGCTCAGTGATACTGACCTTGGACTTCTGGCCCCAGAGCGCTAAGAGAATATGTCTGCTGGTTTAAGCCGTGAAGTTCATAGTGATTCGTCACAGCAGCCAGGGGAAACTGGCACATCTGAGTCCAAGTTCTCACCTGTTGATTTGGGAGCAGAGGCAGGAAGACCATCAGTTCTCAATTCTCGCTCCACAGTAGCATCAGCAGGAGAGCCTTAAAGCTATCCTGATGTGGCTCTGGATCCAGAGAGTCTAGCTGAATAGTCTGAGGTGGGCTGTGAGTACCCGTACTTAGAAAAGCTCTCCAAAGAGTTCCAGGATGCAAAGAAGCTTAGGCGTCACTAAACGGTTCTTCCTGAATCTAACATGCTCCCATTTGATGTTTTTGTACTTTACCACCATGAATTGTTTGAATGTGGGATAAGAAATCTCCAGAAGGACAGGAGGAAAGAAAGCCTCCAGGAGAAACCAAGACAAAACTGAGCCATGCAACAGAGATCCAGAAGGATATCACAGTGAATTTCAACACATCCCTTTGTTCAACAGCCTTCCCTTCCTGGGTAGGATGAAATCACCCCTAGCAGCAAAGAAACACTGAAGAAGTAGGTGACTTTCAGAAAAGCTATGTCAAATATCAAGTCAGTTTACTTCCGTGCTCCACCAGAATGAAAATCAGAAGACCGGCAGGAATTCAAAGGACTCCCTTTCTGAATGATACATTTATCTCTTTAGGAAATATTTATTACAGTACTTCCTCAAATGCCATCCAAGTTTCAGGCATTCAACAAATGCACACAGGGTGCATACTAGCACTGTTCTAGGTATCATGTGTGCATGCACGCATGCTCAGTTTGGTCCTACCCTTTGCAACTCCATGGACTTTAGCCCACCAGGCTCCTCTGTCCATGGAGTTCTTCAGGCAAGAATGCTGGAGTGGATTGCCACTTCCTGCTCCCGGAGACTTTTGCCCACCCAGGGACTGAACTTGTGTCTCCAGCATTAGCAGATGGAGTCTTCAGCACTGCGCCACTAAGTCCTGAGATCCAGAGAGTAATCAGAAAGACGCCATCCTTGATGAGGTGGAGGGGGGGAAATGGTATGAGAAAAATAAATCAGGAATGGGGAACAGGAAATTGGATCAGAAGTAGTGCACACATTTGGACAGAGAAAGGCTCACAGAAGGTACATTTGAGCAAAGCTCTGAAGTGGGTGAGGTAAGAGCCTTGGGTGTTCACTTAAAGAGCTTCCCCAACAAAGGAAGTAGCAAGAACTCATGGCTTTTTGAATAAATCTAGAGAGTCGTCACTCCTCAGAACTCGGATACTTGATTCAAGAATCACGTTTGGTCTCTTCTGCCTCACTCTATTTCAAAATTATTTGGAAATGGAAAATAGAGGGGCCTCCCTGGTGGTCCAGTGGTTAAGATTTCGCCTTCTAATGTAGAAGACCCGGGTTTGATCCAGGTCAGGGAGCTAAATACAACACGCCATGGGGCAACGAAGCCCTAGGGCTGCAGTTAGAGAAGGCACATGCACAGCGACAAGAGAGAAGCCCCAAGCGCTGCAACTGGAGGAGCCAAGAGCCGTGATGAAGACCCAGCGTGGCCAAAATGTAAAAATAATCGCTAAAAAAATGAGAAGCAGGGAAAACTGTTTAAGCAAAGCTCAAGAACAAGGGACACTGCACTGAAGAACTGGTTCTATGAATAGAACCTTTCCATGCTACTTTTGGGTTTCCCAGGTGGCTCTAGTGGCAAAGAACCATCTGTCTACGCAAGAGATGTAAAGAGATGTGAGTTCAGTCCCTGAGTTGGGATGATCCCCTGGAGGAGAGCACAGCAACCCACTGCAGTATTCTTGTCTGGAGAATCCCCGTGAACAGGGGAGCCTCCTGGCAGGCTACAGTCCATAGGATCACAGAGTTGGATATGACTGAAGCAACTAGCACGCGTGCATACCATTTTTAGCAGTAAAGGGAGCAAAAGGAACTTTTCAAGGCAAATATCCCAACAGCAAAAGTTGAGCCGCCATGGGGCTTAGTCTCCAGAGGGCAAATTCCTTGACAAGAAGCTCCGCAGAAGCCCCTGAGCATCACGCTCCTTTTCAGCGCTGGGGCGCAATTTCCCTTCATCATTTTTGGACCAGTCCCCTTTCCAATTAGGGACCACAGCTGCTAAGAATAAAGTGGTGTCTGTTCCACTGGCAGAAGGCACAATGGCCCACTCATGTCGTCAATGAAGTCATTGTTCGGGAAATATTGCCATTGAGATATTTTTAAATGCTAATGAATGAATTTCTGCTTCAATGCTGATTGTCGCTCAGTTCCTTTGTTTTTAAAGACAGGAAGGCTTCTTTTTTTTAATTGTGTGGATCCAGAACATTTCTCATGAATATATAAATTTAGAATTTCAGGAACCTTTAACATTATTTATGTAACCAACTCACTTATAGAAGAGAATGCAGCCCAGAAAAGATGAGTAGTTGGTTACAGCCCTGCTGCTACTGAATGACGGACTTGAAATTAGGAACCAGTCTTCACTCTCCACCCAGCATTCTTTTCATGGAAGCAGCCTCTGTCATCAGAAATATTTTTATTAGAGGAGTCTGTAATTCACTATTAAATCTTCTTGCCAAATAAGTATATTCTCCCAGCAATCTTTTCTTAATACTCAAATATGAACTCCAGTCAAATTTCTCAAGGCCTTCTCATCGAATCAGTGCTTGCCTTTTCACTCAAGGGAAAAAAGTCCTTGTACACGGGACAGTCTCAGGGACTTGAGGAATGCATATTCTTTCAGATGCAGGCGTGTTTCCCGATGCAGCCTGTTCTGCGGCTTGTATGGACATCAGTTACCAAGAGCCTCTCTCCTTCAGGTGACCTGGTTGCTGCTGGTAAATCACTGGATTACTCTTTCCAGAAGCTGAGGGTGCTTCAACCATCTCAATTCAACGCCCTGAAGACTAGATACTCAATGAGACTCACTGGGAAAAAGGGGGATCTCACCAGCACTGTGGAACATGCAGATGTGACTCAGTCCACGTTTTTATTGAACAAGCTGTACTTTATCTGTGAGCATGCCTGCTCAGCCATTAAGTCATGTCTGACTCATTCTGACCCTATGGACTGAGACCCACCAAGCCCCATGGGGTTTCCCAGGCGAAAATGCTGGAGTGGGCTACCGTTTCCTTCTCCAGGGCATCTTCCCAACCCAGAGATGAGCCCGCATCTCCGGCACTGGCCGGCAGGCTCTTCACCACTGAGCCACCCGGGAGGCTCGTGCTCCATCTGCTTACCCGTTCTTCTGCTGTCTTTAGAAGGAAACACGACCCTGGTTTAGATATGCAGCTTGAGCACAGTTAAAATAGCAGTGACCCTGGAGGTCAGAGAATTTTTGCTTCAAGTACTTCATTTGTTTATTCAACAAAAATGCTCTTCAGACTTATGAAAAGCCAAGGCCTATTCTAGATGTTGTTAGAAAGAAAAATTTATTCATGACATTTGTAAAGATGAAAGACAGATTTCATTCAAAGTGAGACTACTGAGGTTGGCTGGGGGACCACCATAATAGGGTCTTGTAGTGGAGAAGAGAGAGTGGTCTCGACTTTGAACACAGCCTGGCAAGTGGGGGTTTATAGCCAAGAAGCGGGATGGGGTCAGTAGATAGAAAATCACTAAGAGAGAATATGTGGGGTGAGGGGAGAGTCTTGCTTAGCCCACCAAACGAGTCTTATTGAAGGTAGTCCAGTGTGATCAAACATCACTTGAGGGATGGTGGAAGGTGAGGAACCCAATTAGATGTCAAGAGTGATCAGATATTGAGGCTGGGAAACTCTAGTTAAACTGACATTGCTGAAACTGGAAAATGCAGAAACAAATACGGAAATCCGAGAGTTGAAGCCTAGTTGAGAAACAGGTCAAGAGAGCTTGGAATTTAATCAAGAAGAGAATCTTTGCTACAGGTAATAAGGGATGGTGCTGACCTAAGACAGTTTTCTTGATTTGCCTTGATTTGCAATGTCATGAACCTTGGAAAATCCATTTTATGTATCTTGTCATTGGTTTTCCCATTTTTAAAATGGGAAGTCCCCAAACTTCCCCAAACTTTGGGGACTTCCCTGGCTGTCCAGCAGTTAAGACTCCACACTTCCAATGCATGGGGTGTGAGTCCAAAGCCTGGTTGGGGAACTAACATCCCATATGCTTCAGATTGTATAGTCAGAAGGCAAATAAATAAATAAATAAGGGTGGAAATATGAGAATTAAAAAATGGAAATTTTTTATACTTGCCTTAATATTTTCACACATGAACTATTCTCACAAATAATAAATACTTTATAAACTATGAATCAAATTTCAAATGCAAACAGATTTTAAATACTGTCCTTCCAGGGGATGCTAGTAATACCAATAATGTGCCAAGTGCTAGGGTCACGTATCCATCCCAACATCCTCCGGGCGGGCAGCATCGTCTCCTCACCAGCAGCAGTAGCTGAGGCACAGGGGAGTGGAGTGTTTGCCCAAGTTCCAAGGACAGGAGGCCGAGGGTCGGGGCCTGAAGCGTGAAGCCCATTGCATGTGCGCCTCCTGCACAAGAGACCGAGAAAAAGCCAGAGATGGCGGGAAAGCTCTTGGAGCAAACAAACCAGCCTGGTTTATAAAGTTTCATGCACTTACAGTGACCTACGTCTCTTGCCCCCAGCAGTAGAAAATGTCTCCCAGAGCCGAATGTCTTATCTCTAGATACAGAGTCCAGAACCATCAAAAGCAATAATTGAAATCCTATCTCTGGGTCAATCAGTCTACAAATTTGACAGTTTAATCAAGAGATACGTGGTCACCACTGTCAAAAAAAATTTGTATCTAGGCCCAGGCAATTTTAGTAAGATAAACTCAGATAAAGTTTACCTGGAGCTCATACAAATTTCAGGAATTGACCTTTGCAGGCCTAGACATTTCTTTTCTTTTTTAACCACAAGTGGGAAAAAAAAAAAAAACAACAGCAAAATCAAAACAAATATAACTGAAAAAATAAGCCTGAAATACTGACAACAAAAATTTCCAATTCAGTAACTGTTCTTTAGAAATTTAAACATCTAGGAAGAATTATCTAGAAACAAAATTTTCTGTGGGTTTGCTTTCATCCTAAGTTAATGTCATCATTGATTCTATCTACAAAAGCAGATTGTAACTGTTAGGTAGTGAGAGTAGAAAAAGGGGAGTCCAAAATGGTGGTTAAAAATTGTTAGCTAAAAGGCAAACAAAGAAAGGAAAAAGCCTGAGAAAAAGAGAACAAAGGGAAAATCCAAGGACCGGAGTGGGAACCTCCAGTGGGAAAAAAAAAAAAAACACCACCTTCCTGATGGATGGCCTGTACAAGCCCCACTTTGCACAGGGCAAAACCAATCAGGCTCTGGGGGAAGGAGACAAAAAAGTATCAACAGGAGGAGCTAAGACAGGTTGAGATCACTTCTTCAGGGTCCGCCTCCCCTCACCTCTCGCGGATGTACGTATGATCTGCTGTCTGCTTAATAAAAGCTTGAGCTGAATCGAGCTATAACACTGGTCCATTGTTTCGTATCTTTGCTGCAATGAGACAAACCAAGAGAAAGAAATGCACGCACCTGAAAAAATCAATTACATAGGAACCTTGACTTAAGTCAAGGAAACAATTCCATCACCGCCTGGCAAATTTGCAGACATGTTCCTGTCCCACATAATAATCCAAACCCTAATCTGTGGCAAACTTGAAATGTTAGTTACATCTGTTTTAGGCGGACTGTGTTAGGGGAAGAAAACTAGCTCATCTGCCAAGTGGCTTCCTCTGAGTGCCTGAAACCAACATTCTGGCCCCTGGCTTCTGGGAGACTGAAACACCCATCGAGTTAAGCGGAAAGTGGAAGTGGAATCACTCAGTCACGTCCCAGTCTCTGGGACCCCATGGACTGTAGCCTGTTAGGTGTCTCTGTCTATGGGATTCTCCAGGGAAGAACACTGGAGTGAGTTGCCATTTCCTTCTCCAAGGAACACAGCAAGTGCAAAAAAAAGTGCTGGGGGCTGACCAAGGCTGCCGAGCAAGAGTTGAATTCAACTCCAAATAACTGTCCAGAACCAATATTAATGTGTCTCTCTTTCTAAACTCCAAAAGTGGCTTTTAATCAATTCATTAAAACAATTAAATTACACCATTTTAAAATTCTTATTCTTAAGCTTTTCATTTTCCTATGTCTTGTGTAGTCCATCTGCCAACCACAGACAGAGTACTCACTTGAGCACAAACCTTCACTTGGCCCACAGGTATGTTGCACGTGTGTGAATTTATGCCTGAAGTTGGAAATGAATGTGTTCTTTACCATGCTATGAAATAAATACAGACATCCGTGCTGCTTTTCACACACAGCCAGCCCCTTGCATGTCCCCTCTCTTTCTGCTTAGCCTTAAAACCATCCTGCAAAGTAACTAAAAAGGTATTGCCACTCCCATTTTATAGATTGAGAGAATGAAGACTCCAAGAGGCTAGGCAAGTAGCCTTGTAAAGGCTAATAGACTCGACATTGTGCTGAGATTACCTGACCCTGGAGCAGAGCAGACCAATCACTATTGCTTATCACCTGCTTTCCTTCCCTTCTCCCTCCATCTGTCCCTTTCTCCTCTATCCTAGAGGCCAGTAACTCCTGGAACCTTTCTCCTCTATCCTAGAGGCCAGTGACTCCTGGACGCTTTCTCCTTTATTCTAGAGGCCAGTGACTCCTGGACCCTTTCTCCTTTATTTTAGAGGCTAGTGATTCCTGGACCCTTTCTCCTCTATCCTAGAGGCCAGTAACTCCTGGACTCTTTCTCCTTTATTCTAGAGGCCAGTAACTCCTGGACCCGTTCTCCTCTATCCTAGAGGCCAGTGACTCCTGGACTCTGAAGCCTGCCAGGCAGACATCTTGTTCAGTCACTGACTGGCAAATTCATGTCCATATTCCCATTCCGGTCATCTAAAAGTAATAACCCCAAATCTGACCCAACACTTGAAATTGTAGCTCCATCATGTCTTCCAAAACCTGACCTTTCCTTTCATCATACCTATCATAGATATTTTTGTTGGCTAGTTTGGATAAATATGTATATTGTTTAATAGTCCTCATAATTTGCACAACTGTGTCCATTGTGATGAACGTTCTTTTGTCTCCAAGCACCCTTGGAAACCATTATTTAGGGCAACCAAGAGGTAACAAAACACTGAGCAGACTTCGTGTGTGCGAAGGACTCGCCGGAAGCTTAAGGGAAAGAGAGCTTCGCCCCCCTGTCACCAGCACCACGACATTTCTTTCAAACACCCTCACAATGCAGCTACTGTTTTTGTTTCCAGCAATAATGCAGGGTCATTACTGCTGTCCTTAATCACATGACCTCAGCTTCTGACCCCTTATCCTTCATTTATGAAGTGAAGAAACATACCAATTGCTTCATTGTAAAGTCGTGAATGAGACGCCCTGAAGGCAATCAGCAATTTATGATTAATATCATTAGCAGAAGTCAGTGAGCTATGGAAATGGGAACTGAAGAGGGAAAGAAAAAAGAGAAAGGAGAAGCAGTTGTATGGGAACTACAAAAACTCCTTATAAGTCAATGCCGATTTCCACATTGAGTTCCTCCTTGAAGGAAGAAAAATCAGTCTTTCCCAGAGTCTGTGTAAAGGCTTTCCCACACACACAAGAAAGGAGGGGTAGGGCAGGGCAGGTCTTACAGTCAGTAAGACTAAATAAAATTTGAAATTTTCTGTATTAGTAGACGTTAATATGTGAATGGTAAGACACCATGAGTACAGAAAATGTCGGTTTTACCAGATGTATGTGATTATGAAAACATTTTCTCACAGTGTATGTCACAGAATGTTCTATTCTGGGGAACACACTTTGCCCAGTTATGTCTGTTAAGAAACAGAAGAAGAGAGATAAGAACTCCAGACGTGATAGAGCTGAATTTCTCACACTCACATAGAAACTTCCAGTTTGGCAAATACTTAACTGACATAATCTCAACACGGGATTTTTTTTATCTCACTGTGTCTGTTAGCCACTCAGTCGAGTCCGACTCTGCGACCCCATGGACTGTAGCCTGCCAGGCTCCTCCGTCCATGGGATTCTCCAGGCAAGAACACTGGAGTAGGTAGCCATTCGCTTCTCCAGAGGATCTTCCTGACCCGGGGATCGAACCTGGGTCTCCCACATTGCAGACAGATTGTTCACCCTCTGAGCCACCAGACAAGCCTGCTGCCCCCTTGAATTTTACCTAATTCCGTGTACCCTCGATGAAAACAGCTTGCGGCCCTTGTAAACACAGGAGAATTCTTTCTCCACCTCCCTCCAGTTTCTCCCGTTCTTTTCCTCCTGTGTTCTCTCCTTTTTCTCCAGGGACTGGATGCAAGGCTGAGAGAAAATCACTTCCTTCCCCTGGACCCTCAGTTCCACATGCTCCTGGTGCTTGGAAATACTAGAGAAAAACAGCAACAAGCAGGACAGTATATGTATAAAGGCAAACTCCAATTAGATTAACATTCCAGCTTCACTGCTGCTTCTGAACAAGAGAAGGAGACCAAAAAAAAAAAAAAAAAAACAAAGCTGTCATTTATACTGCAGACATCAGCGGTGACTGCACAAAGCGTGTGAAAGTGAGCATCTGGTGGCCTCTGTGCCATTTTGCTAACGTGGTGTCTACAGGAGGCAGCTGGAAGCTATTTTGAACATGGCTTCTCTCGACTCTTGGTCTACATGGAAAGAATGAATTTGATCCAGGGGCTGATACATGGCCAGACAAGTCCCTCCGTTGGTCGAAGGAATCAAGTGAAGGATGGCTCGTGACGTCAGGGGTCAATCAGTGTTGACCCCGGGACTTTGGCTGAAACTCTCAGGAAAGAGGAGCTCTTTGCTCTCTATGATTGTTAGCTGTGAGAATGATGTAAGCCTAGAAATTTTGGTGACCACGCTAATGACCACATTAGCTTCACGAGAGTCGACCCTAAACCGGGTGAGGCAGGGCCAAAATTGAGAACAAGGCAATTTCCTGGTTACATTATTTTAGCTGCCGGGTCCAGCCCTTCTGAAGCTACAAACACTTCTAAAGTTCTAGTTTTATGAGCCAATAAATCCTTTGTTGCCTGGAAAAGTTTGATTTGCGATTGTAACTAAACGGATTTTGATTAAAGCACTTTAGAATTTTTAACTTCTATAAACAAACTGAAGCATATACTTTTGCTCATTTGCCAAAGATGATCAGAAAGATTTCAAAAACCAAATGTTTGCCTTCTTTAGAAACTTAATATATAGGACATTTTAAAATTTTAATAAAATTGTTAACTTGGAAAAATAATGTGACTGTCATTTTTAGAATGGTCTGTTTTCTCTTATTTTAAAAATGTATTGGCATGAAAATATTTATTGTAATTCACTCTTTCAGACCTCTGTCATTACACTTAGGTACCCCTTTTTGCCACTCGTGTATATTTCAGGATTCTCTCTTTCTTTAATCAATTGACTCACAGTTTTGCACATGTTATTATTACTTTTCACACTGAATCAATTTTGGGGTTTTTGATCCTCTCAAGTTTTTGTTTTTTACTTCACTTACTTCTGCTTTTAAATTTATTATTCTTTTTCCTCTATTTGTTTTATGTTTAAACTGTTGGGTTTTTTCCAAAGGATATAAATTTCCCCATAATACTGCTTTAGATTTTTAATGTGTAAAAAGCTCGTGTATTGCAGTTCTAAGTATTTTCTGAACTACATAATGACTACTATGTAATCAATGAGTAAGAAGGAAGTTTATTTATTTTTTGCTCATTTTGCTTTCCAATCACATCTGGTAATTGTTTAGTTTATTTTTGTTGTAGTCTTCTAATTGCATTGTGGTTGTAGAAGACAGTCGATGTATTACTACTGCACCTTTGGTTTTCACTGAGACATGCTTTAGAGGTAGATGCGTAATTGATTCTGGCAAGTGATCAATATGTATTCACAGTGTAATTAGCAAGTGTATAGTTGCTGATCGTTAAATCCGGAGTTCAATGTAAATCCATTAGATAAAGCTCCTTAGTTGAATTTTTTAATTTTTCTAGGTTTCTCCTTTTTTTATTTTGGCTTGATTCATGCATTCACTCACCCACTTACTCAACAAAGGTTTGAGTGACTACTGCCTGCCAGGCCACTTCTTCACACCCTTGAGGTACCGTGAAAGTAACAATGAAAACAAGAGCTCCTGTCATCAGAAAGCTTCCTATGGGGGAAAATCTCATTATTTCAGAGGGAGGGAAGGAAGTGGGCAAGAAAGAAAGAAAGGAGAGAGATACAGTATCCAAAGTTTCCACTCACCCAGCCGCTGACACGGAACCAGCAGATTCAGAGAGGCAGCTATGCTGCCACTTTTAGAAGACTCTTGAGCCCTGGAATGCTTCCCTGTGGCTCAGACGGTAAAGATCCGCCTGCAGTGAAGGGCTCAAGCTCTGGGTCAGGAAGATCCCCTGGGGAAGGGAAAGGCTACCCACGCCAGTGTTCTTACCTGGACGATTGAATGTACAGAGCAGCCTGGCGGGCTACAGTCCATGGGGTCGCAGAGTCAGCACGAATGAGTGACTTTCACTTTTTTTCACTCTCTTTATAAGAAAGTAGTAAGACCACACTTCCACTCTCACTCTTGTTTGAGCATTGGCAGATTTTGGTGTTGCAGATGTCCCAAAACCAGTCCCTCTCAGATGTGAGGATGGCTGCAGAGAATTTCAGATGGTACCAGGTACAACAGGAAAAACAGAGAAAAAAGATAAAGAGTGCAAGGGTGAGAAAAGGAAGCAGGCTGGACTATTTGTAGGAGTCACAAGAAAGCGCTCACTGAAAGAGCCACACTTGCGTAAACACTCTAGAGAGTGAGGGCTGGAAAGTGAAAGTTTGTGACAATGTTAGTTGTCACTCAGCCGTGTCTGGCTCTTTCAGTCCCATGGACTGCAGCCCACCAGGCTCCTCTGTCCATGGGATTCTCCAGGCCAGAATACTGGAGTGGGTTGCCATTCCCCTCTCCAGGGGATCTTCCCAACCCAGGGATCAAACCCAGGTCTCCCACATTGCAGGCGGATTCTTTACCGTCTGAGCTACCAGGGAAGCCATTTTCAGAAAAGCCCTACAGCCGAAACATTCTCGACAGAATCACAGAGCACAGGGAGGCAGGAGGCAGCCACAGAAAAAGTAAGGGAGAGAGGAGGCCATGGTGAGCTCGGGAGGGAGGACGCTGGGCGCTGACGGGGAGGAAGACCACATGGAGTCTTTTAGCTGTTAATATTCTCAGGGCTTTCACCTCATTTTCTAATTGGAATATAGTCGCTTTACAATGTTGTGTTAGTTTCTGTCATAGAACAAAGTGAATTAGGTACTTCAGTCCAGTCGCTCAGTCGTGTCCAACTCTTTGACCCCATGAATCGCAGCACGCCAGGCCTCCCTGTCCATCACCAACTCCTGGAGTTCACTCAGACTCATGTCCATCGAGTCATTGATGCCATCCAGCCATCTCATCCTCGGTCGTCCCCTTCTCCTCCTGCCCCCAATCCCTCCCAGCATCAGAGTCTTTTCCAGTGAGTCAACTCTTCACATGAGGTGGTGAAAGTACTGGAGCTTCAGCTTTAGCATCATTCCTTCCAAAGAAATCCCAGGCTGATCTTCAGAATGGACTGATTGGATCTCCTTGCAGTCCAAGGGACTCTCAAGAGTCTTCTACAACACCACAGTTCAAAAGCATTTTTGAATTAGGTAATTCAGACTTAGATTGAAGAAAGTAGGGAAAACCACTAGACATTCAGGTATGACCTAAATCAAATCCCTTACAATTATACAGTGGAAGTGACAAATAGATTCAAGGGACTAGATCTGATAAGAGTGCCTGAAAAACTATGGACAGAAAGTTCATGACATTGTACAGGAGGCAGGGATCAAAACCATCCCCAAAAAAAGAAATGCAAAAAAGGCAAAATGGTTGTCTCAGGAGGCCTTACAAACAGCTGAGAAAAGAAGAGAAGCTAAAGGCAAAGAAGACAAGGAAATATATACCCATCTGAATGCAGAATTCCAAAGAAACATAAGGAGCGATAAGAAAGCCTTCCTCAGTGATCAATGCAAAGAAATAGAGGAAAACAATAGAATGGGAAAGACTACAGATCTCGTCAAGAAAATTAGAGATACCAAGGGAACATTTCATGCAAAGATGGGCTCGATAAAGGACAGAAATGGCCTGGACCTAACAGGAGCAGAAGGGAAGAGGTGGCAAGAATACAGAGAAGAACTGTACAAAAAGACCTTCACGGCCCAGATAATCACGATGGTGTGACCACTCACCTAGAGCCAGACATCCTGGAGTCCGAAGTCAAGTGGGCCTCAGAAAGCATCACTACGAACAAAGCTAGCAGAGGTGATGGAATTTCAGCTGAATTATTTCAAATCCTGAAAGATGATGCTGTGAAAGTGCTGCACTCAATATGCCAGCAAATTTGGAAAACTCAGCAGTGGCCACAGGACTGGAAAAGGTCAGTTTTCATTCCAATCCCAAAGAAAGGCAATGCCAAAGAATGCACAAACTACCGCACAATTGCACTCATCTCACACACTAGCAAAGTAATGCTCAAAATTCTCCAAGCCAGGCTTCAACAGTATGTGAACTATGAACTTCTAGACGTTTGCGTGGATTTAGAAAAGGCAGAGGAACCAGAGATCAAATTGCCAACATCAGTTGGATCATAGAAAAAGCAAGAGAGTTCCAGAAAACCATTGACTTCTGCTTTATTGACTATGCCAAAGCCTTTGACTATGTGAATCACAACAAACTGTGGAAAATTCTGCAAGAAATGGGAATACCAGACCACTTTACCTGCCTCCTGAGAAATCTGTATGCAAGTCAAGAAGCAACAGGTAGAATTGGACATGTAACAATAGACTGTTTCTAAATTGAGAAAGGAGTACGTCAAGGCTGTACATTGTCACCCTGCTTATTTAACTTATATGCAGAGTACATCATGTGAAATGCCGGGCTGGATGAAGCAAAAGCTGGAATCGAGATTTCCAGGAGAAATATCAATAACCTCAGATACGCAGATGATACCACCATTATGACAGAAAGTGAAGAAGACCTAAAGAGCCTCTTGATGAAATTGAAAGAGGAGAGTGAAAAAGCTGGCTTAAAACTAAACATTCAAGAAATGAAGATCATGGCATCTGGTCCCATCCACTTCATGGCAAATAAATGGGGAACAATGGAAACAGTGAGAGACTTTATTTTCTTAGGTTCCAAAATCACTGCCGATGGTGACCGCAGCCATGAAATTAAAAGACACTTGTTCCTTGGAAGGAAAGTTATCACCAACCTAGACAGCATATTAAAAAGCATTACTTTGTCAACAAAGGTCCATCTAGTTAAGGCTATGGTTTTTCCAGTAGTCATGTGTGGATGTGAGAGTTGGACTGTGAAGAAAGCTCAGTGCCGAAGAATTAATGCTTTTGGACTGTGGTGTTGGAGAAGACTCTTGAGAGTCCCTTGGACTGTAAGGAGATCCAAACAATCCATCCTAAAGGAAATCAGTCCTGAATATGCATTGGAAGGACTGATGCTGAAACTGAAACTCCAATACTTTGGCCACCTGATGCAAAGAATTGACTCATTTGAAAAGACCCTGATGCTGGGGAAGATTGAGGGCAGGAGGAGAAGGGGTGACAGAGGGTGAGATGGTTGGATGGCATCACCAACTGGATGGACATGGGTTTGAGTAATCTTTGGAGTTGGTGATGGACAGGGAGGCCTGGCGTGCTGCGATTCATGGGGTCGCAAAGAGTCGGACGCGGCTGAGCGCCTGAGCTGGCAGGTGCTCATACCCCCTCCCTCCTGGCCTCCCTCCCAGTCCGCCTCTGGCCCAGCCCTGGGTCATCACAGAGGTGTGAGCCCCCTGCGCTCCTCGGTGGCCCCCGCTCGCTCTTCCACACAGCGGCGTGCGTGTGTCCGTCCTGTCTCCCCGCTGCACCCTGCTCTTCCCCACAGTGTCTGCGTGTCTCTGTGCCTGTGTCTCTATCCTTGCCCTCCAGATTGGTTCATCTGTACATAAGTGAGATGGAAAGTTAGTGGAGATGCGTGAAGTGATCACTAGGAATAGTACGATAAACAGGTTGTTCAGATATATTTTGGGGAAAGGAGGCAGGAAGGAGGGTGACCAGCACTAGGAGACAGAGGGCAGAGCCAGGGCGGGCAGTTGAAAGGCGACTGAAGTGAACGTGTGAAGCATGACTGCAGCCCAGGCCAGGGTGGCGTCAGTGACGGCAGCAAGATGAGTGTGCTCCAGCGCGGCTTGGAGACATAGCTGCAGGACTTGCCAACAGATTAGGGAACTCGGAGCACGAAAAAGAGAAGACAAGATAATTCCTAGGAAAGTTAATCTCTCCCTTCTTTCTGTAACACTAGAGAGATTTTGGAAACTTTTACTCTTATCATGCCTCTCCTTTTTATAAGTATCAGTTTTCCAGTATTTTACTTCCAGCTTGCTTCACACCCTCCAAATGAATCACTGTTATCTTTATTGTTTTATATACAGCCATTGCCATTTAGATCTCCCCACAGTATTAGCTGCTGTTTTCTTTAAACACACCTACCTTCTTGGATCACACTCCTTTGTTCTGCAGTCAACTCCCTTTTATCTAAAGTTTATTATGTCCCCTATCAATTTATTACTTCTCATTTTGAAATCACCCTTCAATATGTGCTCTGCAATGGTGGGAGAAATTCCTTTCCACGTTTCTTCCTTACAGTGAGTTGAGGTTTCTGGATAGAGGGCATGGATGGGGCGCTGAGTAAGGAGCACTCGCCTGCGACTCCTGGACGCACCGTCAGGAGGGCTACAGCTGTTACAACATCCAGCGGTGCTTGGCCTCAGTCACACGCCCAGAACACACGTGGTTCTTTGATCTGGTCTGGTGATCACCTTTCATGGCCTCAACAGGGACTCTGTGAGTTCTGCCCACACTGGCCCCAGCTCCCTCTGCAGCTCTCCTTCTCCCTGGAGGTTTGCCTCCAATGACACTGCGGCCTGTGCACCAGGCTTCCCACGTGCTCGGGCATCCTGACGCGCACTGCTTGTCTCTGCTCTGAGAAGTTTGTCTCTTGCAGATGCTGCAAGCCCTCCAGACAGAAACAATACACAGTGACCTCCCACCCACCCTGCAGACCTGTTTGCCTGGCTACTACCTGAAGCAAGCCTGCAGCTGGCCTCCGTACCCTGGAGAGTTTAGAGGACACTTTCTATTTTCATTCCAGCTGCTTTTAAAATCACTTCCTGTCTGGGCTCTTCTGCAGGTTGAGAGTGATGTGTTTAGCCCCTCCCCACTTCTGCTGAACCAAGCAGGCCCCTGTGGGGCCTTCCTGGAGACAGACCGCTGTGTCTCCCCCTTCTTGTTTGTAACCTCTTTCCCTGAGTTCCAAAGAGCAAATTTAGGCAGAGAAGTGAGAAAATGCAGAAACAAAAGAAAACAATCAAACAAAACAAGATAACAGTTAGCCATCAAACAAATCAAGGACCTTTAGTTCATCCTCAAGGGCTACAGATAATATCCTGAGTCATATCCTTCAGTTGCAGATACTAAAACCCTCACCAGTGAAAGAAGTTAACTCCCTGCTGATCACCAGCACACAGACCCCAGTCAGTCAGTTCAGTCACTCAGTCATGTCCGACACTTTGCGACCCCATGAATCGAAGCACGCCAGGCCTCCCGTCCATTACCAACTCCCGGCGTTTACTCAAACTCATGTCCATCGAGTCAGTGATGCCATCCAGCCATCTCATCCTCAGTCGTCCCCTTCTCCTCCTGCCCCCAATCCCTTCCAGCATCAGTGTTTTCCAGTGAGTCAACTCTTCGCATAAGGTGGCCAAAGTACTAGAGTTTCAGCTTTAGCATCATTCCTTCCAAAGAAATCCGAGGGCTGATCTCCTTCAGAATGGACTGGTTGGATCTCCTTGCAGTCCAAGAGACTCTCAAGAGTCTTCTCCAACACCATAGTTCAAAAGCATCAATTCTTTGGCACTGAGCTTTCTTCACAGTCCAACTCTAACATCCATACATGACCACAGGAAAAACCATAGCCTTGACTAAATGGACCTTTGTTGGCAAAGTAATGTCTCTGCTTTTCAATATGCTGTCTAGGTTGGTCATAACTTTCCTTCCAAGGGGTAAGCATCTTTTACTTTCATGGCTGCAATCACCATCTGCAGTGATTTTGGAGCCCGAAAAAATAAAGTCTGACACTGTTTCCACTGTTTCCCCATCTATTTCCCATGAAGTGATGGGACCAAATGCCATGATCTTCATATTCTGAATGTTGAGCTTTAAGCCAACTTTTTCACTCTCCACTTTCACTTTCATCAAGAGGCTTTTTAGTTCCTCTTCACTTTCTGCCATGAGGGTGGTGTCATCTGCATATTTGAGATTATTGATAGTTCTCCCAGCAATCTTGATTCCAGCTTGTGTTTCTTCCAGTCCAGCATTTCTCAGGATGTACTCTGCATAGAAGTTAAATAAGCAGGGTGACAATATACAGCCTTGACATACTCCTTTTCCTATTTGGAATCAGTCTGTTGTTCCATGTCCACTTCTAACTGTTGCTTCCTGACCTGCATACAGATTTCTCAAGAGGCAGGTCAGGTGGTCTGATATTCCCATCTCTTGAAGAATTTTCCAGTTTCTTGTGATCCACACAAAGGCTTTGGCATAGTCAATAAAGCAGAAATAGATGTTTTCTGGAACTCTCTTGCTTTTTTGATGATCCAGTGGGTGTTGGCAATTTGATCTCTGGTTCCTCTGCCTTTCCTAAAACCAGCTTGAACATCAGGGAGTTCACGGTTCACATACTGCTGAAGCCTGGCTTGGAGAATTTTGATCATTACTTTACTAGCATGTGAGATGAGTGCAATTGTGCGGTAGTTTGAGCACTCTTTGGCATTGCCTTTCTTTGGGATTGGAATGAAAACTGACCTTTTCCAGTCATGTGGGTCCCTGCTGAGTTTTCCAAATTTGCTGGCATATTGAGTGCAGCACTTTCACAGCATCATCTTTCAGGATTTGAAACAGCTCAACTGGAATTCCATCACTTCTACTAGCTTTGTTTGTAGTGATACTTTCTAAGGCATCCAGAAAGTTGATGGTTGAGATTCTTGAAACATCACTCTGTTACTTCACCATCGACCAATCAGAGAACCAGGCACGAGCTGATCATCCACCCTGAGACCCCCTCCCTCACATTGTCTAAGAAACACCTCTTGGGCCGATTAATATTGATGTATGGCAAAAACCATCACTATATTGTAAAGTAATTATCTCCCAATTAAAATAAATGAATAAGTAAATTAAAAACAAAGCACAGCTTCCCTGAGAGCCCTTGAGGAGTTTGCATGTTTTGGACACGCGCTGGGCACTCTGCAGTGAATGCTCTATTCTCCTTTACCAAGCCCAGTGTCAGCAGAGCCTGGCTGCTCTGGGGGCAAGAGGACCCAAGTTTGGTGCAGTGACTCTGTTGCACTCTTCTTGCACTTCCAAGGATGAGAATCCAAGTCTTCCATCAATTCTGGAATATCCTCACCCATTTTCTCTTCCAACATTGCTTCTTTTCTTATTCTCCCCATCTTTTCCTTCTGTACTCCTATTCAACATACGTTAGGCCTCTTTCTTTCTAACTTGCATCTCTTTAATCTCTCTTTATATTATCTGTTTATCCCTCTGTTGTGATAATTTCCTCAAGCGTACCTTCTGCTTTTCCCCATTTCTCTTCCAATGTATCTAATCTACAATCTAACTTATCCATTGAGTTTCTAAGATAAATGAATCCATTCTACATTTATAGAAGTTCTATTTGATTAATTTTCAAATTGGTCTTTTTAAATAGTTCCTTATCCTTTGTTTGCTTTTCTGAAGTTCTTTTTGTAGTTCTTTAATCATCTTACACGCCCTTATTTCATCATTTGAAGCCTTGTTGTTGTGTGTGCTGATTCTAAAGGATGATCATTTTAACTGATTTATGATTTATCACTGTTGAGTTTTTCTTCAAAAAGAGAATTTCTCAGTAAAAATTCTGTGTATCATAGTTGAGAGTACATCCTTCAGGAGAAAAATTCGACCTTCTGAAAAATGCTGGAACCATTTTTGTATTAATTAATCATCATGGAATTTCCAAAAATGCAGACAGTAAAAAGTATAATCTCTTATCCAAACGAGAACATGTCAGTGGTTACATTTATCAGAAGAAACTTTGCTCCCCCTCAGAATCCAGGAGGGCAGGTAAGGTTCCTTGTCATGCCTCTGTGGCAATGGTTCACTTGTGTCTAATCGCTCCTTTCACTAGAGTGCTGGCCCTTGAAGGGTCGGGCTTGGTACAGTGGCCTCAGCTGTACACAGCTGTCTCCTGCTGGCCCACTCTGTGCTGCCCCCGTGCACGCACCTAATTCCATAGGGTATTAACACTGGCAACCGCCAACCTGAGTGCTTGCACAGTTCCATACCAACTCCTCTACAGTCCCATTGGCACCTCATGTCTGCCTTGCTCACTGATAACTCAAAGGATGAACTCAAAAGGGTATTGTCTGTATTTTCACTGGCATTTTGAAATGTTTTTGTTAGGAAAGGTTCAGGCTGTCTATTCCACCATGTTCCAAAGTATAAACATACAACAATTATTTTAAAACATGTTTCCCATAGTAAAATGTAGGTTGTCCTCATTCTGATACAAACAACTGCAAAAAAACTATTTTTTTTAAAGTTATATTGCAACTGGCATTACAACTGGCAAAGAGAAATGTAATTTTCCTATTGATCACTCTTTGCTTCCCAAAGTGCTTCTGCTGAACTAAAAGTCTAAGAGCACAGAATATATTTTTATTTGAGCCTTCTGAGTCATATTAATTAGGCAATGTTTTCAAAGTGCTTTTTGAGATGAAATCATTATTCATCAGCAAACCCAAGTTTTTGTTAACATAATGATGGCTTCTTTTAAAGATGCTAATTGGCCCACCGGCCATGAAAGAATAATTTTCACCTTTGCATTAATGATTGGAAACATGTGTAGGTATCCTATTTATGAACTCATAAATAAAGGCTTCATAGGCAAATATATATATATATATATATATACACACACACACACATATACATATATACTTTTGCTGTTAAAATAGCAGTGAAAAGTCACCAAAATGAAAGTGAACTCTTTGGCAATGCTATGCACCTCCTGAAAATAGAAAGTTGGTTGTGTGGGAACCACAGGAGAAAACCCATTATTCTCATTGTTTCCCCATCATTGTTTCTATTTACATGAAAAATGCTTCCATATTTCTCAGCAGACTGGAGCTTATTGAAGTGGTCTGTTCCCAACACCTGCCGTATGAGCACTGTTTTATGCTAGTTCTATTCTGTTTCTACAGAGAGGAAAGAATTGTTAAATGATTTTTTCAGCATATAAATGAAAATAACAGTAATGAGTAACTAAGCAGTAACAAGAAGCTTTCTCTCAGGTTCTTTTCTAACTTGCAAAGAGAATATTATGCTCACTAAAATGGTATCCAAAATTTCCTTGGCATTTTTTTCAAAATTATACTTTTATCCATATTGCATTTCTTTGGATATCAGATGTTTGATATGGCATCTGAACTGAGTAAATTTTTTCCCAAGGGCTAAGATGATTTTTTTAATAAATCTTCCCTACAGAATGAAAACTATTTGGAAGGCAACATTAATAGCCTTCTCTTCTGAGAAATGTGAGAGCGTTATAAAAATCTAGCATAGAGAGCCAAGTACACCACAGCTCCTATAAACCTAAATCTAAAAATAAACTTTTTCATGACACTTGTTTGAAAAGCGTTGTTCTAAGAGAATATTCTAGAAATAAATTTAATCCAAATGTCTCTTTTCAGAAAAGCTAGTTTTGAAGTCTTTGTTCTGTAATAAAACAGCCTAGTATATGAGCAGTTTGCTAGTTGTAAAATAGGCAATTGAGGGTGTTGGGTTAACTCTTTTGTGGATCCAGAGGCCTGAGTACCCATTTATTAAATGGAGCTTCAGAGTCAGAAAAGCTAAGAAAGCAATGAAAAAATACCTAAATTGTCAGCAATCAGATTCTACCCCAGGATAATCCATCTGGTTCAAACACAAAATAAACCTAAACAAAATTTTAAAAATCCTGATATATAATATTAGGAATCTGGTTTCTAAACAGAAGTCTCAGCTGTGCGTTCCAAAGGACTTCCCTGGTCCAGCGTTTAAGAATCTGCCTGCTAATGCAGGGGACACGGGTCTGATTGCTGGTCCAGGAAGAGTCCACGAGCTGCCGAGCAATCAGGCCTGTGAGCCTCAGCTCCTGAGCCCGAGTACCTGGAGACCTGCTCTGCAACTAGAGAAGCTGCCACCGTGAGGAGATCGCAGGAAGAGGAGCCCCTGCTCACTGCAACTATCAGAAAGCTCGCCTGCAGCAATGGAGACCCAGAGCAGCCAACAGTAAATAGAGACCAGGTTTTAAAAATTGATCAGGTTGGTTTTTGAGTTTTCATACTATAATAAGCTCCATGGTACCTAAATAAGGAATTTTAAATAACTGGGCAAAGAAAATCTCTACCAAGGGAGTCATTTAAATGCATGTTAGGGGGCTGCAGATGGGTCTGTAATTTAAAATGTGGATGTTTATTTTACATATTATCCTAAGTGTTGGGTACATAAGAGGTGAATATAACACAATGGCCCCAGCTCCAGACAGGAGACAGACATGGAGAACTGCTGTTGTGACGGAGGGAAAAAAAGGAGTGATCGATTCTAGTTGAGAAACTCGGGGAAGATTTCTAAGGAGTATTTGCAGTGAGATTGAAGGCTGAGTAGGAGTAGTGTAGGTGGAAGCGGAAGAAGGGACATCCCAGCAGAGCTATGAAATAGGGCTGCAGATTTGGAGAAAAGTTCAGTATGATTGGAGCATTAAATAGACTCAGGGGAACAGTAGGAACTAGAGTTCCAGCAATACACACATACTATATTTACACTTTAATATTTCAGCCTTTTCAAAAATGTGTCCAAGGATCAGATTATAGGAAGGAGGTTATGAACCTTAATAAAAACAGGTGTCCAAGGGTCAGATTATAGGAAGGAGGTTATGAGCCATGAGGCTTCCCTGGTGGCTCAGAGGTTAAAGCGTCTGCCTCCAATGCGGGAGACCTGGGTTCAATCCCTGGGTAGGGAAGATCCTCTGGAGAAGGAAATGGCAATCCACTCCAGTATTCTTGCCTGGAGAATCCCATGGACGGAGAAGCCTAGTAGGTTACAGTCCACGGGGTTGCAAAGAGTCGGACAGGACTGAGCGACTTCACCTTCCACCTTATGAGCCATGATGGCTGAGAGTTCCACGCATTCGCCATCTCACAGTTTACATGGGTCAGGAGCCTGGCCCAGGCTCGACTGGGTCCCCTGCCCGAGGTCTGACAAGCACGCGGGTAAGACGCCCATTGCTGTGTGTGCACCCAGAGTCTCATCTGGGAAAGAATGCACTCCCAAGCGCGTTCAGGTTGCCGGCAGAACTGACTCTCCTGTGTTGTGTGAGGAAGGCTAGCAGCTGGCTGGCGTGGCCCACAACACGACAAGCCGCTTCTCAGTCAGAAGAGAGTCCCACTCTGCTGGCAGCCTCATCAAAGGACGATACCCCAGCACCCCTACCACACTCCACTGATTGCAAGGAATCCACTTGTCCTTCCTGCACTCACGAGGAGGGAATTAGTGCGTGGCTCTCTGAGCAGTCACCACAGGGTGTGTCCACCTCAGAGGGCTTGATGGAATCTTCAGGTGGAATCAAAGAGAAAAGGAATATCTGAAATGCTTTGGTTTCAAAATTCCTAACTTTTCTATAACTCACATTTGAAAATTAGAGGTGCATTCCTTTGGAAAGGATCGGCCCTAAGATATAACAGCACAGCACACAGAAACAGAGCAAACATTCTCAAGATAAAACAACAGGAAATAAAGCCCTGATGCTTCGCTTAGTGCAAAAGTAGCTTAGACATAGTGCTCAAAATAGCTTAAAAAGCTCAGACACTACAAATAATATTAATTACATGTTTGATGGAATATCAAACTAAGTATCTAAAGGAAAGTGAAAACGGGCCCTCAGATTCAGCCCCTCCTTCCATGGTCCACAGCGAAGTAACAGGGGCTGAGAGCCATCCAGAGCTCCGTGGAAACTATTTGGCCTCTGGGAACAATCATGCTGAGTGAGGTGTGAAATAAGACAAGGGAAGTGGCAATTCCAGATGCAGCAAGTGACTCCATGAAGCGGCTTATTCATTAACACTAAAACCAGAGAGAAGAGGAACGTGAAAACTCCGCTTATTTATTCAGCAAGTATTGACACCTCCTGCGTGCCAGGCACTGGAACAGACCCTTCAGATTTGACGGCACCAAGGCGGACTCAGTTCACGTCCTCAGGGGCTCTTGTGACCGTGTGATGTACTATAAAGGGCTCCTGCAGTCTTGCCCTGCCTGGCGGGGTGCCCACGGACCACACTGAAAGCTGAGAAGGACTGAGATCGACATGATGCATACTGTGTATTACCGTGGGCCCTCCCAGGTGGCTCAGTGGGTAAAGAATTCGCCTGCAACGCAGGAGACACGGGTTCCACCCCCGGGTTGGGAAGATCCCCTGGAGGAGGGCTGGCAACCTACTCCAGTGTTCTCGTCTGGGAAATCCTATGGACAGAGAAGCCTGGTGGGCTAGAGTCCATGGGGTGGCAAACAGTCAGACACGGCTGAAGCAACTGAGCACACAGGCAAACGTGCATAAGGGTAAGATAAGCACTGGATTTCACAAATTTACTAAACATATATATATATATATATATATATATATATATAAAAGCTCTCTTATTAGTAGTTCTTCCAGTTCCAAGTTAAAATAATGTTTTGTGCATTGAGTTAAATGTTTACATAAATAAAATACATCATTAAAGTTAGTTTCGTCTGTTTCTTTTCATGTGGCTCATATTTGTGGCTTGCATTGTATTTATTTATTTTTAATGAATCGATTTTATTTATTTTTGGATGCTCTTTGTTGGGTCTTTGTTGCTGTGATGGAGCTTTTTCTCCAGCTGTGGTGCACCAGCTTCTCAGTGCCGTGGGCTCCCGTGTTGCAGGGTGCTTAGGGCAGGGCTCAGGAGCTGAGGTGGGGGCAGGGGCGCTTAGCTGCCCTGCTGCGTGTGCAGTCTGAGTGCCCAGACCAGAGATCGAATCCATGACCCCTGCATCGGAAGGCAGATTGCTGACCACAGGACCACCAGGGAAGTCCCTGCTTGTACTTTTATTGGACAGAGCTCTGACGAGGGACTTCTCATTTCTGTCTTTTGCACCTAACATGGTGCCTGCTGCACTCCTCAGGAAGCACTAAGGGCAGACAGAAGGCACCACCTGGGACTGTGCAACGAAGTAAATGAGAGTGAATCAAGGTTTCTCTTTAAACACTGGTGTTCTTGGAACTAGACAGCAGCGATCTGCCACTAATGAATCCCCCTGCCAGAGCAGGAGGCTCAAGAGACCAGGTTCAATCCCTGGGCCAGGAAGATCCCCTGGAGTAGGAAATGTCAACCCTCTCCAGTACTCTTGCCTGGAAAAGTCCATGGAAAGAGGAGGCTGGTGGGCTGTAATCCACGGGCTCACAAGGAGTCAGATGCCGCCGAGTGACTGAGCATGCACGTGCACACAGCTGTCTCTTCTCAGTTTTCAGATGAGGAAAGTCAAATAAAGTATTTTCCTTAACTAGTATTTTTGTTCATGAATTATTCTGAAATCTTTGTTGCCAGTTGTTGCTTTTGTGCTGTAAAATAAATAAGAAGCTGCGTAACTGGTGGAAAAACTGAAAAATAGCCTCCATCCAGCAAATACTGAGAGCTTCCCAGGAAAACAGTTTTCCAGATTCTTCTGCAATTTATTTTCAAACCTCTTCCATTTCACATCCTCTTTGCTTTTGTCTTCTGACCTTTAGTACCATGTCTTGTTTGGGATTCTCTTCTGCCCTTTGGACAGGAGTCAATATTTGTCTTTGCAAGCTTTGTTGTTGGATGCTACTAAAGATATTGGTTCTGTCCTTCTCTGGCCTTGAGCAGGAGGTATCATAGTTCAGTTTTAGCCTCTGAGCTTTGCCACCTAATTATAAATTGTACCCACAGAAACGAGGTGTTTGACTGAGGAGACATTACTGTCTTGGGCATGATGAACCATTTCTAAGGAGCAGAGCACCAGCTCCCATAGTCCACTGGGTGCCAGAGACGGCAGGGCGAGTATGACAGGCTTCTGGAGCGGTGAGCCAGCCAGGGCTCCCTTCCTTGGGAATCGCTCATCCGTTTCCCATGATGAGCAGCCACAAGCTAAAGGGAAGCATTTTCCTCCACCGCTTCATGTTTCCAGAAAGGTAGGTGCACCCTCGGCCTTCTTCTCTACCCTTTTACTCACTCTTTTCAGCAAAGAAATGATTATGTAGGAGATTATTTGAGAAACTTGGGAGAAGAGACAGGACAACTCCATCCCTTAAGAACGATCGAGTCAGGGACTTCTCTGGCGTTACAGTGGTTAAGATTTCCTGCTTCTAATGCAGGAGACATGGGCTCAGTCCTTGGTCAGGGAATGAAGATCCCACATGCCACCTGGCTTGGCCAGAAAAATAAAATTAAATAAATAAATAAATTTCCTGTCCAAAATTTTGTTTAAAAAAAAAATCCACAATTGGGTCAGCCCTATTTCTGTGATGGGTGGGGAGGCTGTCTTGGCTCACAGGCCCTCTGGTTGCATGAGCAGGCCTCTCTAACCCTAGAGTTCAGTATTAGGGAGCAACATCCTCCAGCCTGGTGGCGGGAGCCCTTAGAATGCAGCACTACTGTATTCTATCACAGCGACAGCAGTTGGGAAGCAGACGCCAACAGGCCGTGGCCCCTTCACTCAAGAGACGTGTGGTTCATAGGAGAGACCAAGTGCACAAGGATATAATTACAACATAAAGTGGTCAGTTCAGTTCAGTTCAGTTGCTCAGCCATGTCTGACTCTTTGTGACCCCATGAACCACAGCACGCCAGGCCTCCCTGTCCATCACCAACTCCCAGAGTTCACCCAAACCCATGTCCATCCAGTTGGTGATGCCATCCAGCCATCTCATCCTCTGTCGTCCCCTTCTCCTCCTGCCCTCAGTCTTTCCCAGCATCCGGATCTTTTCCAATGAGTCAGCTCTTCGCATCAAGTGGCCAAAGTACTGGAGTTTCAGCTTCAACATCAGTCCTTCCAATGAACACCCAGGACTGATCTCCTTTAGGATGGACTGGTTGGAACTCCTTGCAGTCCAAGGGACTCTCAAGAGTCTTCTCCAACACCACAGTCAAAAGCATCAATTCTTCTGCGCTCAGCTTTCTTTATAGTCCAACTCACATCCACACGTGACTACTGGAAAAACCATAGCCTTGACTAGACGGACCTTTGTTGGCAAGTGGTAAGTAGTGACGGAGAAAAGCACTAGGTTCTGAGTGGGAGGGATATGGAAGAAAGACACCTGGTCCAACACAAAGAATTCAAGGAAAGCTCAAGAGGCAAACGGGAGGACTTTGCTCATGGGCCAGTGGCTAGGACTCCTCACTCTCAGTGCAGGGGGCCTGAGTCCAATCCCTGGCTGGGGAACTAAATCCCACCTGCCACGACTAGGAGTGTGCACGCCACAACCAAAAAGATGCCACGTGCTGCGGCCGGGACGCAGCATAGCCGAACCAATAAACAAACGTTCAAAACACAAGAAGCAGCCTGCGCGTCAGTGAAAATTACAATCCAGCTATCAAAGCAATAAATAACAACAAATCCCCTACCATTTACTGAAAATGTGCTGTATTCCAGGCACATGCTTTACGTGAATTATCTCATTTAATCCTTGTAACAGTCTATAAAGCAGACTATTATTCCCATCTGAACAATGAGGGCCCTGAGATCAAACAGCAGTGTTTTTCAGCTCATGCAGCTTGTCAATGATGAGGCATGCTTTTTGGGGGAGGAGGGGTACTCTAAATAAGGATTCAGCAAACTTTCTTCTGTAAAGGGAACAATAGGGAATATTTTGGACTTTGCAGCTACTCTTGACTCCACTGTTAGAGAGTGGAAACAGCCTGGGAGCCCGCATGAATCAGGGGCACAGCTGTGCTTCAGGTGAACTGTTTATGGACACGGAAATTTGAACTGTATGCAACTTTTTTGTGTCACAAAACATTCTTCTTCTGAATTTTTTCAAGTATTTAAAAATGTAAAACCCATTCGTAGCCATATAAACACAGGCGACATTCAAACCAGTGTTGGGCCTAGATCAGCCTATGGACCGTTCACTGCTGTTCCCTCTTTAAATGATTTCTTACCCGGGTTCTCTCTGATTATTTCTTGCAGTTCTTCTTCTGCTTGGTGTTGGCAGGGACCTCTGTTGGTTTTAGTTTGTTGCTATTAAAGTGTGAGTTACTGGATTTTCTTTGATGTTTTCTAAAGTAGAAAATAACTTCTCACCTTCCCTACGTGCCATTTAGGGGAAAGTAAGAATGCTGTGGCTGCTGCTGGCGCCAATTAGAGCCCATCACAGTCTCTGCCCTGGTGTGACTCTGGAACGCTTGGCAGAATCTTCCTTCTTGCTCTTCCAGCCCATTTTGTTTTTACCTCACTAGTCCCAGGCACATTCCTTAGCGTAATAAGTTCATTCCTTTATAAGTCCAGGTGGGGAGACTGATGATAAGTGAAGCGATGTCCTCATGGAGGTGTTGGGTGACCCCTAAATCATTCCCCCCAATTTTCCAAAGAAGGGAATTGAAAGGTGCTAGCAGATGCGGCAATGTGGATGCCTTCTGTAGGAAAGGCCCAGATAAAGTAAAATTGCCAGAGTTCAGGTCTGACGCTTGTTACAATGGCAAAGGGGTAGAACTTACTTTCTGAGCACTTCTGTTCTCTCTTAAAGTCTATTACACCTGCTCAGCACCCCTTGCCAACCTGCCCCTTTAGCCCAGTGTCCTCAAAATGCCCCTTGTTCAATGGCTCAAAGACATAGGCAGAATGACTTTTGGTATCTTGATACTATAATGATGAGACTCCATCCTTAACACTCAGAAATGGGTTATTTTGGGCAGAACTGCTAGTAACTTATTCTAAAATCCATTCTCTCCTTCTGCCTTACTGTCCCCCAGGCAAATAACTGTCTAGAAACAAAGATGAATTTTCCTAGCTTTCTTACAGCCAGCTGTGAACAAAAGACTACATCCTGGACAATCATATGCAAGGAGAGCTGTTATTCAGCAGACTTCAAGAAGCACACTCAGGCACCCAGTGTCCACCCCTCCTCTCCCTTCTCTTCATCTCCTTCCCCTTGAAATGGAGATGCTATGGCTCGCACTCCAGTAGCCACTCGAACACGTCTGTGAAGGGATGGTGGGTGGAGAGCCGGAAGGAGTGTTGGTCCCTAATTTCATTTGGCCAACAAATTTTCTCTGGACTACCTCTGGATTTTTCATACATGGGAAAAGGGTAAATATTTATCTTGCTTACGCAACCACATTATTCTGTTACCATCATACACAGCCCCACTCCCCAAATCTGATACTGTCGTCAAGTTAGCCAGACTCATATGGGCAGAAACATTGAATCTCTGACTTTTTGAGGCAATTCAACTCATGTACCACCAAGTACCCAGGGGCTGGTAATGGGGATCAGGGGCAGCTCCGAGACTGAACAGAGACTTCCTGGCTCCCTCTCATCAGGCCCAGATCAGTTCTCAGCTCAGCCTTGAACTCTGCGGCCTTCCACTATAATGGAGGTCAAAGCAGACACTCAGGACTCACCCGTTTCTGCTCAAGCTGTTACTCACTGTGCATCCTAGAGGGGGTTAACCTCTTTATGCCGCACTTCCTCCTCGCTAAACTGGTGATCTAAATGCTAACTACTTCATTATTCTAGGGCTTAAATGAGTTACTCTGTGCTAAACAGTGTCTGGAACAAAGAAGAGCTACCTAAGTGTGTGCTGTTAATACTATTATAATATTATTATCATTAGCATTTTCCATGCTTTGAACTTTATGTTGACAGCACTTGATCTTCCTACTATAGAGTTACTGTCTATTTTATCCTTTATACATTTGTTTAGAAATGTTGTTTAATTTTGAGAGAAATAAGCATTCATTAAAAACATTCAAACCATATAAGTCAGTAAATCAAAATTCAAAATGTTCCTTCACACACTGGTCTCCCTGTCATTACCAATGGCAATCATTAACCATCACACATGCATCTTTCAGGTATGTTCCATGCATGGAGAAACATACATAGATGTACGTAAAGATACAGACAGACATATGGATACATATACTCTGCTGCTGTTTCATACAAAAAAGCTCATACTATACTTATTATTCTATTATTTGATTTTTTGATTAATATTATTTTTTTATTGAGATATAATTTACATATAACATTGTATTCACTTAGGGTATGCAACATAATGATTTTATATGTGAAATGTGTATTACCACAAGTTTAGTGAATGTTTATCACTACATATAGTTACAGATTTGTTTTCTTATGATGATAACCTTTAAGACCTACTCTCTTGGCAACTTTCAAACAAACAGCACACTATACTGTATATCCCCAGGATTTATTTATCTTATAGTTGGAAGTGTGTCTCTTTTGACTTAATATTATTTTGACAGTCTTAAAAATGTTTGCATGGTATTCCTTATTCATGGCTTTTTAAACTGTCTCCAGCTTTTTACTATTATAAAATATACAGTACCTTTGTACACTTGTGTGAGTATATCTGTCAAAAAAAATCCCAAAAACAAAAGAGCTAGGTCAAAGTCATAGAAAGTGCTGACAAGTTCTCCAAAAAGTTTGATTCAGATCATAAACCATGGATCGAGAAAGTGAGCTCCATCTTCCTACACCTTCTGTAAGATGGACTGTTATCAAGTGTCTTAAATCTTTGCCATCCTGAGAGGGAAAAAGACAATGATCTCCTGTCTTAATTTTTATTGTGAGTGGAACTGAGAAGATTTGGGAAATATGTGATTGGCCTGCTTTGTTTATTTTTTATGTGAAGGCTTTTGTTTATGTCCTTCCAGTATCTGAAACTTGCCAAAACTTCAAGAGTCTTCCCTGGGGGCTCAGTGATAAAGAGTCTGCCTGCAATGCAGGAGAGCTGAGTTCAGTCCCTGCGTTGGGAAGATCCCCTGGAGAAGGAAAGGGCACCCCGCCCCCCAGTGTTCCAGCCTGGAAAGCCCAGGAACAGAGGAGCCGCCTGAGCCGCAGTCCATGGGCTACAAGAGCAGGACATGACTCAGCAGCAAAAGCACCATTTCCTCAAAGATTTTAGCTCTCCACGGCCTGGGCCCCCACACACAGGGACTCCTGTCGCGACACGATCTCCATCTGATTTCTGACACCAGCCATTCATTCGTTGCACCTGATTCTGAGAGTCCTGGTTCCAAGTGCCCTTGTAAGTAGATGGGAAGGGGTTCTGGTGGTAAACACACTCATTCTGAAGAGTTAAGAGACAAAATGAAAACTATTGCCCTCCTTTCCCTAAGTCCCGTCTCCTCTGTGAGTCAGAGCAACGGGCTGTATTACTATAACCCTGAGCCTCTCCAAGCTGGTGTGAACCCTCAGGCCGAGTCCAGCATCTCCAGAATGAAAACTGTCGCCCTCCTCTCCTTAAGGCCCGTCTCCTCTGTGAGTCGGAGGAACGGGCTGTATTACTATAGCCCTGAGCCTCTCCAAGCTGGTGTGAACCCTCAGGCTGATTTCAGCATCTCCAGAATGAAAACTGTCGCCCTCCTCTCCTTAAGTCCCGTCTCCTCTGTGAGTCGGAGGAACGGGCTGTATTACTGTAACCCTGAGCCTCTCCAAGCTGGTGTGAACCCTCAGGCCGAGTCCAGCATCTCCAGCAGCACTTTGTTTCCTAGTGAGAAGCCATGATTCCTAAGGGCAGACTTTGCAAAAAGCCCAGCAAGCTCTACCACCCTACAGTCATCCCATGTCAGAGGGGAATCCTTTGGGAACAGTTGAGGGGGACAGGGTCCTCCAGGCAAGGTCCTACAGCCTTAGGGACATCCATAGCTCACAAGGCTGACTCAGACTAACAATTTTCCCAGAGCTCCTGACAGCACCTCCCAGCAATAACTGAAGCTTCAGAATACAAAGAATAACAGAGAAATTGGAGTCTACCATATGAAGCTCTAGCTTTGCAAAGTACATCTGTGGGCTGTAATTTTGGTAGGTAAACATTTGAAGAACCTGTTTGTGAGAACCTATGCAAAGCCTGGTTTTGCACGCATGCAAAGCATGCCTAATACCTTCCAGAGGCCTCTTACATGCTCCTTCACTGTCCCCTAAGCAACGGCATGGTTCAAGCCACTCTTCACTCTTCTTTCACAGATATTGCAAAATCTGGCTTTTCATCCACTTCAGGGAGTACCTGACTCAGGAAGCCAAAACACTTGGCAAAAGCCACAAATTCTGCTTTAGAACAAAGAGGCACAGTTGTAAATCCAGCTCTGAGAACAGGCTGTGCTAAGCCACAGCTCTCCAGCAGGGTAGGCCACCTGACCTCCGAGGGAGACGGTGTCACGGTTCTGACTGATCGCCCACCTGCTGCACAACTTTCCCAACCCACCTGGGCCCTCCTCACTGCTGCTGGGTCTGCACCAACCTGCCTTCCACTTTCAAGTTCCAGCTCAGCACTCGCTGCCCTGGCCTTGCCCTTCTCCTCTGGTTGCTCGTCTTTCACATTTTCCTGGACAATGAAGTGTTCAGTCCTCATCAAGATGGGCTCCTGCGTGTTCGGGAAGTCAGAATGGCACGGGACTTTGACATCTGGCAAGAATACAGCTAACACCAGCTCTGACATCTGCCAGCTGTGACCTTGGGCAAGTTACGTAATAGCTTCCTCGGTTGTCGGGTGGATAATCACAGTCGCCTTGGAAAGTTGTTCCGACAAGTAAATCAGATAATACATGTAAAGTGCTTAGCTCTGGGCTCGATTCGTGCTATGAGATCTATTCTTAGCTTGGCCTCTCTTTTCGGGCAGTTTCACGTAATCCCTTTCTTTCAAATCCAAATCACCCATCCCTTGAGATTGGAAATCAAGTCCTATGCAATTTTTTCAATTCCATAATAGTGTCTAACACAGGTTATTTACGGATCAGTCAGTAGTTGTTCCTGAAATTATTGGAATATTGACATAATATCATGGTGAAAGGTGAGAGAGTCGTGTGAATCAGGTTTAAAAGCTGATGGCCTCAACAGATTGTTGACACAGTTTTGTATAGAGTATGATTCTCCAGAGACTCAAGAAAAACGCTGAAATTTGACTCAGAAAACCTGAGTTATAATAACCTTGAAAGTGAAAGTGAAGTCGTGAAGATGAGCCTGACTCTTTTGCCACCCCATGGACTGCAGCCTGCCAGGCTCCTCTGTCCATGGATTCTCCAGGAAAGAGTACGGAGTGGGTTCCCATTCCCTTCTCCAGGGGATCTTCCCAACCGAGGGATTGAACACGGGTCTCCTGCATTGCAGGTGTATTCTTTACCTTCTGAGCCACCAGGAAAGCCAATAATAACCTTGGAAACCTTGATAAAGTCACACAACCTTGTGTTCTTATCAATAAATAATGCTTAGCAATATCTGACCTGCTTGCCTTTCTGGGACATTTTGAGGATCAGTCACCACCATCTGTATGAAAACATTTTCAAACCATAATGCAGTCTTAAAATGAATGGCTGGGTCCGTTAGACTTCTTATGATGACCTAGGGAGGGAGGAAGAAGGCGCACTGTTTCTCTGGGAAACCATCCCGTGGCTCAACAGCGTCAGGATCCGTAGCCTTGAAATGTGTACATAATGCAATCCTCTCCTGGATGACTGAGCTTTAGGCTGTACTTCCCAGGACTGCTCAGAACCAAATCTGCTAGCTCCTGTGCCCCAGCTAAGCCTGCAGTGGTTAGAGTGAATTTCTAAAATATTAGGAGCCTTTATGGGGATCAAAATGCAGGCACTTCCAGAAATGTTCTCTGAATTGCCTACATTATCAGAAAAGGTAAGGTGCAGAGAATCCTGGGAAGGCCTATAGATTCAAAGGAGCCCCAAATTTATCTCTATTCAAGTTCCATTGTTAGCACTTTCCATTTGTTTTTGCTGCAAGCTTGTGGAAGTGTTTGGCTTGACAATTAGGAGTTGGGAAAGAGGTGGAAAATTACAGTCTAAGAGCTGCTCTGTGCCTTTTTTGCAAGAACCTAACAGAAAAACATTGAGTCTGGTGTTGAAGCATTATAGTAGAAAACAGAAGTAGAAAGCAACCTACTTCTGTCGGGAGTTTGGACAGCGGAGCAGGCTGAAGGTGCTCCGTGAAGCAGAAGGAAGGCCAGCTGGCTTGTTGCCACAAGACCTACGTGTGGCATTACATTCACTGTATGGACAGGGATGGGAACTTCTCGGGGATCAGAGTTTTCCTTCAATGCTATAAGAGATGAGATTGTATCAGATTATGTACTGAAGACAGACCAACCATATGCAGACTTCCCAGAGACTGAGATAAAAGTCCAGACCTCCAGTTCAGTTACCGACAGCGGGAGACACAAAGCCTTGACCTGAAGGCCAAACTCCAGCTGTCTGAGTCTTTGTTTCAGTTTCATTTATTTTATTTCTGGGGCTAAATAATATTTTATGCAAATTTGAGTCAAAAAATTTTCCACTTTTATTGTGATACCATTGACATATAACATGAGGCAAGTTTAAGATGTACAACATGATGATTGGATAAACATTTCATATCGTGAAGTGTCTACCACAGTTAGGTCAGTTAGCATATCCATCACTTCACAGCTAACTCTCTTTTAATCGCAAGGACTTTAAAGACCGTCTCTTAGCAGCTTTCAAGCAAACGGTGCACGCACCTGCCCAGTCTTGTTGACTCCTCCCGACCCCAGGACTAAGCCCACCAGGCTCCTCTGTCCATGGGACTCTCCAGGAAGAATATCGGGGTGAGTCGCCATTTCCTTCTCCAGTGCATGAAAGAGAAAAGTGAAAGTGAAGTCGCTCAGCCACGTCTGACTCTTAGCGACCCCAGGCCTAAGCCCACCAAGCTCCTCTGTCCATGGGACTCTCCAGGCAAGAATATCAGGGTGGGTCGCCGTGCCCTCCTCCAGGGGCTCGTCCCCACCCAGGAGTCGAATCCAGGGCTCGTACATCTCCCTCCTACGTTGGCAAGTACATCTTTTACCACCTGCACCACCTGGGCAGCCTGTTTTCCAATGTGGCTGCACCAATTTCCATTTCCACCAACAGTGTGCAAGGGTTCCCTTTTATCCACATCCTCACCAGCCCCTGTTAGTTCTTGACTTTCTAATAGTAGGCTGAGCCACATTTTAAAGTCACCTAGAAGCGTATCTCTTGATTGTCTTAGAAAGTCAGAAGACTTGGTCCCTATGCTTCTCCCACCTGGCCACAGTCACTGCCTGCTGCTGAGCGGGGCTGGCCCTTTCAGCAAGTTGCACTCTCCAGGTGTGTGTGCCTCTCGCCTCTGATTATTACCCAGCACTGGACTCATTACTGTGCTCTTTGTGGAGAAATAGCTAATTTATACTTTTGTCTCTATCAAAATTTGGAAAACCTAATACAAAATTGGAGGGTAGAGCCTTTTAAGAAAACTGACAAAGGACATATTTCCTCTTGAGGGTGAAAAATGAACATTCTCATTTTATATGTATATATAAAATCATCAAAATCATAAGCTTCTTTGTTCCCCAAAGCAAAATCACAATAACCTTAGCCATGAAAAAATTTCAGAATACACTGATTATAATGGATGTTTTGTGACAGCATCTAAGTTCATTCTAAACAGATTTTATTGGGAAAATCAAAATTCTGTCTCGAAAAAAAAAAGAACAAAGAAAGAAGTCTCCAAACAGCCCCAAACAAAATTTGCAAAGCCTCTTGATGAAAGTGAAAGAGGAGAGTGAAAAAGTTGGCTTAAATCTCAACATTCAGAAAACGAAGATCATGGCATCTGGTCCCATCACTTCATGGGAAATAGACGGGGAAACAGTAGAAACTGTCAGACTTTATTTTTTTGGGCTCCCAAATCACTGCAGATGGTGACTGCAGCCATGAAGTTAAAAGACGCTTTCTCCTTGGAAGAAAAGTTATGACCAACCTAGATAGTATATTCAAAAGCAGAGACATTACTTTGCTGACTAAGGTCCATCTAGTCAAGGCTATGGTTTTTCCTGTGGTCATGTATGGATGTGAGAGTTGGACTGTGAAGAAGGCTGAGTGCTGAAGAATTAATGCTTTTAAACTGTGGTGTTGGAGAAGACTCTTGAGAGTCCCTTGGACTGCAAGGAGATCCAACCAGTCCATTCTGAAGGAGATCAACCCTGGGATTTCTTTGGAAGGAATGATGCTAAAGCTGAAGTTCCAGTACTTTGGCCACCTCACGCAAAGAGTTGACTCGTTGGAAAAGACCCTGATGATGGGAGGGATTGGGGGCAGGAGGAGAAGGGGATGACCAAGATAAGATGGCTGGATGGCATCACTGACTCAATGGACGTGAGTCTGAGTGAACTCCAGGAGTTGGTGATGGACAGGGAGGCCTGGCGTGCTGCGAGTCATGGTGTTGCAAAGAGTCGGACACGACTGAGCGACTGAACTGAACTGAACTGAACTGACTTTCTGGAAAGAAAAGAAATGGCAATAAAGTATCTTTGCATCCATGAAAAATGTAAGACTCCTCTGCTCTGAATGTAACCTAAAGGTGCTTTTTGTTGGGGACATTGGTGCTGGGACACTGAGAGAGATAGCCACAGGTTTTTCTCACCTTTCAGAAAGCCTGTGAGACAGAGTTTAAAACACAGCAGTGGTAGGGCCGCCAAAGACTCAGCCTTTGGAAGAGAGGTTGGTCCTCTTGTGGGTTTCCCTTTCACAATGACTGTAAAAGCCGTCACTCAGACACCTTCGGATGTAAAATCTGAGTTTCAGTCAACTGAAGCTTAAAATGTGGTGAAAGTGGCAGAGACTCAGTGGTGAAGGGATATTTGGTGGAGTTTGTCAAACCTAAGTCTGAATTTCAACTCTTCCCCCCGAAATTTATGTAACCTTGAGTGGGCTTCTGTCTTTGTACTCCATGTACTATTTTATGAAACTTAGATGATTTCTGCTTCACAGAACTGATGTGACTATTGCATAAGAAAAGGTAAATTGGCCCATAGTAGGCACACTCAAGTGTTGATTCTGATTCTTTCCGGTTTGTTTCCTTTATATGTAATTACCTTGGCTGCCATGGACTCGAATGTTTACTGTTTGCCAGACCAATGCCCCTTCACCCAAATTCCAGGCTTCCCCTGCTTTTAAAGTTGCTCTAATCCTTTTCTTGTATTTGACTACACTAGAGTAGGGGTCATTCTCTCTTTTTTTAAGTCTGTATTGAATTTGTTACAGTTTTGCTCCTGTTTTATGCTTTGGTTTTTTCGGTGCAAGGCATGTGGGAGCTCAGCTCCCTGACCAGGGATCAGCCCGCAGCGAGGCACTGGAGGTGTAGGGCTCTATAATCTGTCAGATTATTCAACCCTGCCTGCCATTGCAGTATGATAACAGTCACAGATAATTCATAAACAAATGTCTGTGTTCCAATAAAACTTTATTTACAAAAACAAAAGCTGGACCAGGGACCATAGTCCCTGCTTCAGAATCTCCTTGATAAAATGTATATTTCCAGACCCTACCCTAGATCAGAATCATCAGAATCTTTTGGAGTGGGGCTTTAAGTTTCTGCACTATTACTCCCAACTCTATTTTTTTTTTTAAGTATGAAGCCTACCAATTATTTAAAAGGATCATACAATGAATCCCCATTTATCTCTCACTGGATTCACTTACCACAAATTTTGCCACATTTGCAACATAGATCTCCTTCTCTTTCTCTTCTCTGTCTGTCTCTGTATTTGACAGTTGGTTGATATTCTGCCACATTTTCTTGGTAATTCCTCTTTTACTCTATTTGAAACTCAGTAACAGACATCATTACAGTGAGAGACTTTTATTCTTTTCGGGGCTCCAAAACCACTGCAGATGGTGACTGCAGCCATGAAATTAAAAGATGCTTGCCCCTTGGAAGAAAAGCTATGGCCAACCTAGACAGCATATTAAAAAGCAGACATATCACTTTACCGACAAAGGTCCGTATAGTCAAAGCTATGGTTTTTCCAGTGGTTATATATTGATGTTAGAATTGGACCATAAAGAAGGCTGAGCACCGAAGAACTGAAGCTTTTGAACTGTGGTGTTGGAGAAGACTCTTGAGAGTCCCTTGGATGGTAAGGAGATCCAACCAGTCCATCCTAAAGGAGATCAGTCCTGGGTGTTCATTGGAAGGACTGATGCTCAAACTGAAACTGCAATACTTTGGCTACCTGATGCGACAAACTGATTCACTGGAAAAGACCCTGATGCCAGGAAAGATTGAAGGCGGAAGAGAAGGGGACGACAGAAGATGACATGGCTGGATGGCATCACTGACTCGATGGACATGGGTTTGAATGAACTCCAGGAGTTGGTGAGGGACAGGGAGGCCTGGTGTGCTGCAATTCATGGGGTTGCAAAGAGTCAGACACGACTGAGCGACTGAACTGAACTTCACCCATAAACAAATCAGCACATACCTTCTAAGAAGAAAAACTTTCTATGATTATTGCCCCCAAGGAACTTAATTACCTTGGATGCAATTATATGATCAAATATACAGTCTGTATTTAAATATCTCTAATTGCCACACACATAAAAAGTCCCTGCAGTTTTTCTTTGATGACTGAATCTAAGATCTTACAATCTATCTGGGTTTCATGCCCCTTTAGCTTCCTTTTAAAAAATTCCACCTTGTGTTTTGTCTTCCAAGACTTAACACTTTTGAGACAACCAGGCCACTTGTGTTACAGAGTCCGGGCCATCTGGGTCTGCTATTGGCTCGTGTTCGTGTACTTGGGTGGTGGGCTGGATGGAGCGTCTGTGTGGAGCTGTAGGTGCCTTTCCTGGTGCATGTTCTAGGGACAGAGAAGCTGCAGAGACTCTGAACTCACTACGCAGGTATGCTGCTGGTGCTGCTATCGGAATACTCATCATGCTTTCTGACGTAGGGCACACCAAAGTGAATAACTTTATTGACACGTGTGAAAATCAGATTTCTCACATATTGGGAGACACAAATATGGAGTAAGGAAAAGTACGAAAGCAGCTTATGGCATAGGACTTGAAATGAGAATAGGAATATAAACTATCTGCCTGTTATCATAGTATAAATAAGTACACCTAGTCTCCATATCTTGGTTTTTAAATAATTTTCCCACTAAAAGGAACCAGGGTTCCTTAAGGAATGACTGATCCCAGAACTAGGCATATAAAATACAAATTAATCCTGGAAGAGCTTGTTATGCCAGAAAGCAAAAAGCAGAAACTTGTTAAAAGTGCTTAAAGACAATGAAGACCCATCAAAAGACATAAGAGTCAGCTTAAAGAGGCTCATACAGGTCAAATTTGATATATTTAAGCAGAAAACAGGATAATGATAATAGTGAATTGGAGCACATTAGATGAGAATCTAGATCATAGTGAAATTAAGAATCAACAACAAAACAGCTGTATATAGGGGAATTCCCTGGAGGTTCAGAGGTTAACTTCCACTGCAGGGAGCACAGGCTCGATCCTTGGTCAGGAAACTAAGATTCCACATGCGGTGAGGCATGCCAAACAAACAACCAACCTAGGAACTGTGTATAGAGGAAAGTTCCTCCTTGCAGAGGTGTGTCTGCCAACAGGTGTGGAAGGAATTACTGGATCCAATACCTGCCTTTCTGACATGGCCCCCAGGGGGTTCTGTTTCCCTCCCACCATTGAGAACAATTGCCAGGTGTTTCCTCGAAACTGCAGTTTTATAATAGCCATGGACGCCCCAGTGCTGGAGAAACTAACACGGAACAGAAACATATGGAAAACAAATTCTAGTCAATCTACGACAGTTTGTTTTCTCCTTTAAAATCCTCTGGAAGTGTGTTTCCATGCTGCTTGGCTGAGCCATCGTTCGGGCTGCCCCTGAGCCCTGCCTTTCTGCTCTGTGTGGTCCTGAGGTCTTCTCTGCTCGCTTCGCCACAGTCTGCTCCCCTGCAGTGCAAGGAGCCATAAACGCAGGCCGCTGCCTGGGACTGCCTCCAGGCTCAGCCTCTTGCTTGCTCTAGTTTTTTTTTTTTTGTCCCTTCACCAAGCAGATAGAGATTTCAAGCATCGACTGCCAACTTGGAGCTTAGTCCAGTGGCTACTTCAGGTAAATACAGTGTCTTATGATGCCTCAGACAGCTTGAGTTTTCATTTCAGAAGGAGGGCAGTCGCCCTTTGCCTTTAAATATGTCTTCTGTCTCTGGGTTTCCAAGTTTTCTAGTTAATTGGGGCTATTTTTGTGTGGCTCTAGTTTAGTTATGAAGAGAAGCAAGTCAAAAGTTAGCATAATAATCATGAATTTCTATCCCATAAACACTTTCCCTTTGCTCCCATATTCAGACACATTGCCAGACCAAATCAATTCTGCTTTCAGCATTTTCCTTTGACTTTCATTTTCCTTTCAACATTCATCCTTTGACTTTTCACTTCCTTGCTATTTAAAGATGTGTATGAAAGAAACCTTTGATTTCTTATTCCTCTTCACCTGTTTACTGGGACATCTTTAATGCCTCCTCAGGCCAACTTGCTAAGGCTCCTAGTATTTGGTGGGATGTATCTTGCCTACCAGAGTTTTAGGGTCATTTTTTTCAATGTCTTTAATGTGACATCTTACCTATCTTTCTACAGTTTTCAAAAAGAATCAAATTTAAGATCCTTTAGGAAAACTGACTTAAATTTACAGCACAGATATTAAAAGACTGGATATGGTTTGTCTCAGCAGAAGTAGTTATGGAAGAGAACCAGAGAGAATGGAACTCAATAAGAGGACAGTGAGGATAAGCATCTAACTACACTACAGTTCTGCCCTGGGCTAATCAAACAATGCACCCGACCAACCGGCCGGCTGGGGGTCTGGGTGGTGGTCTCTCTAGTCTACCAAGGATCCACCCAGCTGAATACCAGCCTCTGTAACGGAGGGTGGTGGCCAACCCGTACAGTGGGTGACATGCCTGCAGGCCTCCTGGGCGCGCCGGCCCTCTTCACAGGCCTCGTCCCTCAGGCCCAGTACTGCGTCTTGAAAGGAAGAGTCGCTCCTCACATGCTTTGAGGGAGGCTTGAGAGCCAGTGCGGAGTCTTCGACGGGAATCTTCTTCTTACAGAAAGTGACTAGCTTTGTGGTCCTCTTGGGCCAAGAGCTGCCCCAGAGCAACTGCTGGTTTCTCAAAGAGGTCTCTGTCAGCTGTTGAGACTCCTCAGTAGGTCTCCATGAGGCTTCAGCGGCCTCGCAGCAGAGGGTCAGATCAGGGCATGACTGGGCCCCCTGCCGTCAACTCCGGCCTTGTTCTGGCTCAGCCAGTGATGACGACCAGCTTTGCTTCCTCACAGCGCAGCACAAGAATCTTGTGAAAGATGCCCCACTGTTGCTTGTGAAAAGCCTTGCCCCGAGTCACTCTAGACTCTCTGCCCTGCTGTACTTTCTTCCCAGCACTCACTTCTCCATGAAAGTGTCTTACCTCTCAGCCTTTCTCCACCTCCACCCTGTGGCCCACTACGATGGGCACCTCCGAGGGCACGTCCTACCATCTGTCTGCTCCTCTAGAACAGCGCCAGGGACAGGGCAGGGGACAAACCCCTTTGTGGAAAGAGAGTGGACATGGCCCCTTCCCCACGGGCTGCTCTCGCCACCCCAGGCATCCTCGCCCCGCTGCCGAGGACTTCTGCAGGCCGAGGTCCACCTCCCGTGCAGGAAAACGCAACCCCACAGCAAAGACGCACCCACAGAAAATCCCACTTTGGGCTGGGTGGAGACGGAGGTCAAAAGCAGAGGACGGAAGCAGGAAACAGAACCAGGGACAGAGCTGAGTAAAAGAAATCTGGTTAAAAAAGGAGGAGGGGACTTGAGGGGTCACTTCTGGAATGTTCAAGGTGGACGGGCAGTCGCGCCAGCCCAGCTGTGGCTTGTCACAGACTGATCATGGGGCCTTAATGCAAATGCCACGCTCGTAAAGTCAGGGCGCCGGGAGTCTTTTCAGACCTGTTCAGGGGCCATTCTTCACATGGGGAAACGGAAGACAGCATAGTCTGATCTGATTGTATGTACTACGGGGCTATTGCATGGCAGTCCTGCCTAGTACCAAGAAATTAATTCAAGCTTACCTTTGAGAGCCAGCAGCTTTCCTAATTGGGCCAGGTGTGCGGAGGTGTCTGAAGGACAAGACAGGGCTCCTAGGCCAGCAAGACCACAGCCATCATCAGCTCCAACCTATTAACACATCTGAAGAAAAGAATGTGCTAACTCCAGGGGAATGGGTGTCCTCTGAGCCTGGGGAGCGGGAGAGGCCAGAGACAAAGCTGGCTGCCCCTCACTAGTTGTTGAGATGCCACGTCTGGTCTGATCCATTCTACCCTCGCACTATAGCCCGCCAGGCTCCTCTATCCATGAGGAGAGGATACTGGAGTGGGTTGCCACTTCCTTCTCCAGGGGAATCTTTCCCACCCAGGAATCGACCCTGTATCTCCTGTATTGGCAGGCAGACCCTTTACCACTGAGCCATCTGGGAAGTCTGCACCTTTCCAGGGGAAGGGGCCCAACCCTCAGGGCCTCCCTCCCAGTGGACACGCTGTCCTCAGTGCAAGCTGAACACTGAGGCCGACAGGGGCTGAGCATTTTTTAGGAGAGCAGAGGACGATGGTGAGGAGTCCAAACTCTTCACACCTGGGTTGGTACCCTGACTCTGCCATTTATCAGCTACAGGACCAGGGCTAGTTTTAAAACTCTGCACCTCCACTTTTCCACCTGTGACATAGGGGTAATGATAATAGGAAGTGTTGTCATCCCAAGAATTCCTGGGAGGATTAAGTTGACGTGTAAAGCATTTAGAATAGGGCTGTTATTCCAATTCCACTGGCAAAGCCGTCTCTGGCTGACACGCACACCTTGGGCCTAATGATAGTGAATATTTGCTCTGCTTCTGATGCCACGTTCAACAAAGCAACCTACTCCTTCCCACGTAGGTTTGCTTACTGGGAAAAAATGTGCTTATTGTGGGGATTCTGAGAAATTGCCATCCCAGAGCTCGCAATTTCTGATGACAAATCAATACATTACTTGTAGTTATGCCTGGGCCTCTGACATCGCTTGACCACAGAGGCGAGATCCAGGTGCAACGTGAATGGAGATGTCAGTCCCAGGGCAGAGCTGGTTTGATTGCTAAATCATCACACTGGCATTCTGGCGCCGACCTCCATCTCAGCGCACTTGGCAGATGCTGCGGACCTGCGTCCTTAGCTTCTAAACAGAGGGCAGGACCATCAGGCTTCCCAACCGGCAGGGCGCTGCCCCTGCCTTCGGGCCTGAGGGCCGCTAATGAGAGGATAAACAGCGTCTAGAGCACTGGTGGGTTGGCAGTGGAAATGAGGGTGCTGTAGGCAAAGCATAAATCTGAGCCTTCCCCTTGACCTGCAGTGACTGCAAAAAAAAAAAAAGAGAGAGAGAGAAATCCAGTGAAGTATAAATCTGAGCCTTCCCCTTGACCCACCTGCAGTGACTGCAAAAAAAGGAAGAAATCCAGTGTTTCTATTTTATCCTGGGTCCCGGCCTGGAGTACCAACCACCCAATCTTTGGGGATTGGTCTCGGTTTTTAAACGTTCTTATTTAAAACTGTGAGTCATGCTGGAAGGGTTAGAAGTTTTGGTGATGATACGCATCAGTGGGAATGTGTTCCTAAGACTTCTTTCCTCCTGACGCTTTGCTGGGTCGGGTGTAAGTTTAGGAATTCTGGGATTGGTGAGTTTTTTGTTTGGTTTTGGAGAGAGGGCACAGGGAAGTGGGGAAGGGAGGTATTAATAACCGGGAAATGTGAAACGCTTCCAGAGCTCCGTGAGGCCTGCTGTGGGCAGAAGGAACGTGAGGAGTTTCAAGGCCTAGGCTGGTTGCGGAAAATTCATCTAAGGGTTAAGTTGGCATTTCCAGTGCTTACCTTACCACTGGGCAGGTAACCAGGGATTATAACGGCTCATCTCAGGAAAAACGCAGCTTAAGCTGCATATAAATCACCCATAAAGAAACTCTGGAGACACAATCCATAGCAACTGCGTTCTTTAAGGTGGACTTTCTCTACTGGATCTTCGGAATAAAGTCACAGGAAGCATTTGGGGTGGAGTGGCGGGTAGGGAGATAGGTCAGAAGCAGAGAGCATATATTCCGCTAGGAATGGAAGAGCATCTTTCCCTGGGGCCTGGGGCAGGCGGAGACACGTCTCCCAAGACGCGGCACAAAGATGTCCTGCCTTTAAAGACGGTGTCCCGCAATCGGGTTATGCTGACGTTTCACTTGGGATTCACAGGCCAGCCTTTCCCTCTTGACTCTCCGGGAACCCGGGGCCTCTGAGTCCACCTGGGCGTCCCGGCGGAGAGGAGAGACAGGTAAGACCTGGGCAAGAGGAGGAAGCGA
>SJXQ01010591.1:102360-163921 GCA_006408695.1 Aepyceros melampus
TCGTCCCGGGCGCCGACCTGGCAGGGCTGGAGGGAAGGGCCGGGCGCGCGAGCTTTCTTGGGCCCCTACCCGTTGCCCGGCAGAGGAGCGGGGGCGGCCTGCACCTTGCTCGTTTTTATCCGCGCGAAATCCCGGTGTCGCGTAGGGGCTGCAGGTGAAGCTGGCGGGGAGGGGTTCACGGTCACGTTACGGAGCCGGCTCACCGAGTGACCGCTCGGGCACGATTTTCTCTCAGAAGCCTGGGCAGCCCGGCGTAAAAAAGGCGGTGGGGGTTTGGGTCTCACGGGGGCCCGGGAGAGGGGGCCACGTGTGAATGCCGACACTCCCACCACCCTTCCCGGCTTCCCTCCTTCCAAACTGGAAACGGGGCTCCTGGCGAGTCGTGCCAAGGGCTGGGAGGTGTGCTGCAGCTTTGCGCAAAAGTTTGCTTCTGCTGCCGGGTGCCTGGCCGGTCGGTCTGGATTCCAGGTCGCTCTGGGTGGAGGGCTGCTGGAGTGTTTTTTCCTGCCTCAGTTTTCCCCGTGTTTCTCCTGCACCCCCTCGGAGTGCTGTGGAATCAACTTTACGTTTGTAAACAGTTTCCCCTGCTCGTGAAATGTCTTAACACCTCCTCTCTTGAGACCTGAAGGCCCCGTTCCCCCTGTTACAGAGTGTGAGTAGGATGGTCTGTGGCGTGTGTCCTGGTGTGGCTGTGTGTCCGTCTGTGCGGAAGAGGGGCGGTGGGGGCGCTGAGGCGGTGGACGTCTTTCCTGCCACAGCTGCGCTCCGTCTCTCCCTCTGTGTCCCTGTCTGCCGCTCAGCTGCGGAGTACACACCTCTTTGTGTGACATGTAAGTGTCTGTTTAGCCAGCTGCCCCCACACTGTAGACTGAGTTATCTGGGGTTCTTTTATTTGATTATGGGTCTTCTCTCTTGAGCTCCATGTTATACCCGCTGAGTAAATGAATAAGTGGAACTGTGGCCATTGAAACGGAATGTTTCAGCTGAGACCTTGTAAACTGGTGGTTGATTTAAGTCCTGATTTAAGAACTGAGTCGATTCCTGCTCATCAGTTGCGGGCTGTGAAACCGAGAAAGTTTGAAGTTTGGAAACCAGCTGCTCTTCCCTGTAACAGCTGATGCAAGTCTGGTCCATGGTGGCCCACTTCCTGGCCTAGAATACAGAAGGTTCCCCCAACCTTCTTTGTCTAGAGTATTTGTGATGTCTTCATATTTAATTGCTACCAGGATCCAGAAAGTAGAAGGCTATTTGCTTTGGCTTGATGATTAACATAAGTAAACAGAAAAAAGTTTCTTGATTCAAGTGTGTGTTGGCTTGTGTGACAAGGGGCAGGTGGAATCTGGAGCGAGTGTAGTTTAGACTATAAATGGCAGGACACCTGCTCGGCTTGCAGCATCGCTGCAGAATATCAGGGGCACAAGGGCAGGCCGTTTCTCTTTCAGGCACTGCCCTTGATTATGTCTTTTGTTTCATTCCCCCTCCATTTCAATTTACTGAATAGTCACTTAGCAAAGAAATAAATTAAAAAATCTACCTCTCCCCTGAAGAGGAAGAAAATATGATTTCGGCAGTTAAAAATAAATTTAGTCAAGAAAATAATTCAAGCAGTTGTCTGACTTTTTTTGGTGTGGCAACTGAAAAGTGAGTTTTGTAAAAACCTCTAAATATAACAGTCTTACAACAGATTGTTGTGTGTTCCCGGCAGGAGCTTTAGGGGAAGACTTGTGGGCTTCCTGGACTTTGTTTGGGCAGCAGTCTTATTCTAAACCTGAGTGTTCAGAAATCAACTGCTATTAAGATAAACCAGAAACCCGCATGGTCATGCATCATCAAATCAAATAGCACACAACTTCTCTCTTGTAGCTTGGCTAGTACAGGGTTCCTAGCTGACAGGACTTACCAGAACCGCCAGAAGGGCTTTTAAAACTCACCTGTCCACTGCTCCTGCACAGAAATGCCATCTTGATTCCAGAATTTCTACATAGAAAAGACTGTGCTGATGTAATATAGTTGGATGAGAGGGCTAAGGGAGATGCATTAAATATACATTTAATGGCAGAGACTTTTTTTTTTTAACTTAGATTGCTTTTTCTGGTTTGTTTTTTGAGGGAGCAGATGGAGACTAGTTGAATTCTTCAACCAATGCTGATACGACGCTCATTCCATGACATGCGCCCCCTAGTGGAAACTCACTGCCTGTGCTAATGGTGTGTGTGTGCCGCTACCAACTCTTGGCAACCCCGGGCCTGTAGCCCCAGGCTCCTCTGTCCGTCTACTAAAGGTACGGAGGGCTGCACCATTAGTGATGTAACCAAGGGCTACGTTTCTTCTGAAATGAAGCCCAGCAAGTTTCAGCGCCTGCATTCTAGTCTTAGGTTCTGTCGTGGAAGGATCTTAACCTCCCCAAGCCTCAGTGTCTTCTGAAAAATGAGAATAAAGAAATGTTTATTTACTGGGCTGCTATAAGGAAGAGCACTCTGAGCATTTTCTTAAGGGAAGCGGGGGCATATATCAAATGCCTGCTCTGCTTAATTATTTTTATAATTCAAATGAAGATGATCTTGTTCCTTCTAAGGAACAAGCTTTCCCTGTTCCTCTACTAGAGTTTATAGTTTTAAATTTTTATTTTATTTTTTATTTTTCTTGTACTATAGGACTGTAACCTTAGGAGACCATTGCTCTGGGTGAAAGGAATCACAGCAACAGCTCACAGCTCTTAAGGCCTTAATATATGCGTGGCTGCATTCGTTACATTTGTTGCTATTACACTTTGAGTAACTCTTTGAGGCTAGTGCTACTGTTGCTAATTTTACTGACTGGAAACTGAAGTTGATAGACAACAGGTTATTTGCTTCAACTAACAGAAGATATCCAGGTCTATCAGACTTAAAAGCTCAGGGTGAGACTGATACTGACTTTGGCTTCAGCTGTCTGCTTGAGTCAGTGGAAGCGTCAAGATGCTCTTCGCTCTCCTCGCATGCTGACAGAGGTGGCAGCCACCCGGAGGGAGAGGCAGGAATGGACAGTGAGCCCTGACTTAATCACCAAGTTTCTGGCTGTCGAGAGGGATCTGCGTGATATGGCCCACATTCGCCGTGTGATGGAGCCTCCATTGCTGGACACATGGCAAGCAAAGAGACTGAACTGCAGTTCAGACTTTAAATAGTGAATAAACTATGCCAGTGAAGTCAGTGTCAAACCAAACGTGCATCAAAGTTAAGATCAGAGATCTTCACACTACAGACTCATTTTCCGTTTTGGGGAGTGGGGAACAGGGGCCCTGTGCCCAGCCGTGCAGATGTTGTGCCCATGACTCCGGGGGCACGCCCTCTGGAGTAGCGCAGGGCACACCTGCACAAATGCCTTTGGAAGCTTTGGGTGGAGGAGGGGAAGTGGGGGAGGGGTTTTGCCCTTATATTAATAGTAAAATCATAATTTCAACTATATCAACCTTTTTGTAGCTGAAGCAACAATAAAGTCAGTTTCTTCAGAATTTGTTGAGATCAAGGAGTGTAGAAGGTTCTGAGAGTGGAGGTGAGGGGTGAGCAGAATTATCCTTGAGTACAAAAGTCTCCCGTGGAACCGGACTCGGAAAATGGAGACTCAAGCGAGAACGTCAGAGACGATTGTTGACATTCACCCTGTCGCTCAAAGCTGCTTCCTCAGTGCCTCCCCAGGGGTGCTTGGTGTGAGGAGTCGCTGAAATGTCCCTTTCACCACCACTTTCTGCAGTGCTGGAGGGGGGGCAGGCAGGGAGAGGGGGTGCAGGTGAAGGGTAGCAAGTTTGCTGGCGTATGGCCTCAGAACTGGACCCGAATTTGAACTTCAAAGGGCTTTCTGGGCTGCAGTGCTTACCCATGGGAAGGGAAGCTGAACCCATCCTGGGCTAGCGGAAGGCCAGTGCCTCAGCCCAAAAAAGCTTGGCCGTCAGCTGTAGCTGAGTGAGTGGGAAGAATGTACCCTTTAGACCTTGCTGAGGGGCAGGAGTGAGAAAAGACGAGAGGACCGAGCAGGATCAAGGCTGGTAGGGCTTCTTAGAGTTGGATTTCATTCTGAGGGTGAAGTGTTTGAGGCAGGGAAATGTCACACTTGGTTTATATTTCCAGAAGCTCACTCCCTCAAACATGCTTCTGGCATGAAGTTGGCAAGACTAGTGAGGTGAGTGGCCCCCTGCGCCCACCCAGCTGCCCTGGGCTGTGGGCGCCTGACCCTGAACTATGCTTGGGGGCGCCTCCCTGAGCAGGACTCAGGCTTGTGGAGGGGCTTCACATGCACTATGACTTGTCTCCAGGCCACCCCCTTGTGGATGAGTGGACAGATGTTATAATTCCCCTTTTGTACAGGAGGAAATGGAAATGCCGGGGTTGTGTGACTGGCCCCAGGTTACCTTGTGAGTGATGGAGCTGGAAATCAGGTTATCTAACACTCCATCAGCTTTTCTCTGCACATGGACACCAGCCATCATGCGGGGACTAGGAGAAGCCTCAGAGGAGTGAGACGTGGCTTCTCCTTGCAGTAAGCAGGGAGGTAGGGCATTTAAGGCTGCCTGTGCAGTACTTGGAGGGCTTCCCAGGCGGTGCTAGTGGTAAAGAATCCCCCTGTCAATGCAGGAGACAAAAGAGACTCAAGTTTGATCTCTTGAGTTGGGAAGATCCCCTGGAGGAGGGCATGGCAGCCCACTCCAGTATTGTTGCTTTGAGAAGCCCATGGACAGAGAAGCCTGGTGGGCCACCATCCATAGGGTTGCAGAGTCAGACACAACTGAAGCAACTTAACTTACATGCGTGTGAAGAAGTGGAGATTAGTAAGACAAACAGGGTGATTTTTACTCCGGCATATAAAGCAATAGCACCTGGCATACACTGGGCTTCCCAGGTGGCACAGTAGTAAAGAATTCGCCCGCCAATGCGGAAGGTGGAAGAGACTCAGGTTCAGTCTCTGGGCCAGGAAGATGCCCTGGAGGAGGAAACAGCAACCCACTCCAGTGCTCTTGCCTGGAGAATCCCATGGACAGAGGAGCCTGGTGGGCTGCAGGCCATGGAGTCGCAAAGAGTTGGGCACGACTGAGTGACTGAGCATTGATGTATGCACCTGGTGTACCTTAAGCTGTTAAAGTATCTGCTGCTGCTGCTGCTGCTGAGTCGCTTCAGTCGTGTCCGACTCTGTGCGACCCCATAGATGGCAGCCCATTGGCTCTCCCATCCCTGGAAGGGAAAAACTGGCAGAACAGGCAGAAGGAAGGAGGGAGAGAGAGAAGGAATTCGGGGACATAACAATGACCCTTTTTTACGACTCCCATCCTCCAGCACTCATGCTGTTAGACTGCGGCAATAAACATTTGGCATCTGATAAGGAAACGTACCTTTCCCTGCAGAGAAGAGGAGTGAAGAAAGGACTTTGTAAACCCAGGAAGCCCTCACTGAACATAGACCAGTCTTGAAATGCAGTGAGCAAGAGGAGCAGACGGGATCTCACGAGTGATGGGAAAGGGCCGTTACCCTTTTCATGCTATATTTAGAACCACTCTGCCTTTGCCCCGCTGTGTCTCAGGGACCTCCATGTCCAAATAAGTAAGAACATTTTCTACTGGAGGAGATGAAAACTGTCTGCTTCGATATCTTAACTGTTTCTTTTTTAAGCTTATGCATGAGTCTGAGAATTCAGACCGTATTCCGTCAGTGAAGCTGGTCTGGTAGTTCTTCTTTCTGTGGGGCGAGGGGTTGCTCCTCTCCTTCAGTGGTGCGTTTTAACACATACCATGGAGTATGTGTTAAAAAAAAGCTCATTGCACAGGGTCTACATTTGTGAAACACATCTAACCAAGGCTACCGGTGGTCTGTGTGGAGGGGAAGTTCCTCTCTGGCAGCCTGTGGCCTACTGAGAATTCTACTTCAGATGATGCATTTCAAAGCAGTTAATGCTAAAGAAAAGCCAGAATTTCCCCCACGTTTATAACATGTTTTATATACCAAACCTCATTACACACATCACTGCTTTGATCTATAACAGCACTTGCCTTTAGCTCTGGCCTGCAGACTGAGACCTCTGAGAAAATATGTAACGTTCACCATGAAATGAATGTCCCAACAGACCCACGCAAAGGAGCCCCATCCCCAACATGAAATAGACAAGAGGGAAAGGTCGTGATTAATAGTGGTTATCATGGAAATTAAAAGGCTGACCCATACTTCAGCTCAGTACTTTTCAAAACTGCTTCTCATTCAGTGGTGCGTTTTAACACATACCATGGAGTATGTGTTAAAAAAAAGCTCATTGCACAGGGTCTACATTTGTGAAACACATCTAACCAAGGCTACCGGTGGTCTGTGTGGAGGGGAAGTTCCTCTCTGGCAGCCTGTGGCCTACTGAGAATTCTACTTCAGATGATGCATTTCAAAGCAGTTAATGCTAAAGAAAAGCCAGAATTTCCCCCACGTTTATAACATGTTTTATATACCAAACCTCATTACACACATCACTGCTTTGATCTATAACAGCACTTGCCTTTAGCTCTGGCCTGCAGACTGAGACCTCTGAGAAAATATGTAACGTTCACCATGAAATGAATGTCCCAACAGACCCACGCAAAGGAGCCCCATCCCCAACATGAAATAGACAAGAGGGAAAGGTCGTGATTAATAGTGGTTATCATGGAAATTAAAAGGCTGACCCATACTTCAGCTCAGTACTTTTCAAAACTGCTTCTCGCTGTGGACTGAAGGTCAGCCTGTGCATAAATGCAAGCCGCTGTGACTGAAGTTTAGCAGTTGCTGGGGATGGCTGCAACTGGCGTGTCCAGTCTGCATTGCTGTTCAGACTGCCCTTGTTTCTTCTGTTGCAATTTTTTTTTTTTCCCTCAAAGAGGTAAGAAGCAGTGGTTTAGAGAGTAGGCTTTAGATGTGTTCTATCTGGGCTTAAATTTGCATGCAGCCGCTTTCTAGCTTGTGATCTTGTGCAAGGTATTTAACGGCAAGCCTCAGTTTCTTAATCAGTAGGTTCATCGTGAGGAGAGTGAGTGCTTGTGTGGAGTGGTTAGCTCATTGCCTAGAACGTCGTCTGCACGAAATGATGGCTGACCGTACAGTATGTCAGATCTCATGCTTAGCTAAGTCTTGTTCCTGGACAGAGGGTTCAGTCACAGGTTCTGCAGTGCAGGCCCAGGGGACAGCTTGGGATTCACCGTGCTGGGAACCCGGCTGACGTAAGTGATGGCCCAGCGGAGCGCGTGTGCCATGTGGGGTGAGTTACGATCCCACAAGAGTGTATTTCATTGGCGATTTTTAGTCGCATCAGATACTTTCCTTCAACCAAATGACAGCATAAGCTGCTGTGGTTTTTAGTGGGAAAATGTGAACTGTGTCTTAAAATGCTGATATGCAGGAACATGCAGAAAAGTGTTTTGTGAAGGGATAGTGGGCAAATAAGGATTTAACCAACAAAGCAAAATTCAAAACTCTTTGAAAATTTTTCTAGTAATTATAGGAATGCCAAGATCTTATTAGCCCAAAGAAACCCAAGTGTTTTTATTTTAAAATGTGAAATATATAACTGTTACTAAATAAAAATATACTTTAGCTTTTTTTTTTTTAATTTTGTTATTTAGTACTGTATTTTGTGGAATCCAAGAGACCATCCAGTGGAAGATAAATTTATGTATCCTTAGGAAAGATAAAACTAAGATGGAGAGTCTTACAGGAAACCTGCTCAAATTGGGACACCAAAGTGTTATGCCTTCAGTGCAGGTTAGATGAAAATTAAGCCGTCACAGATAGGGAAGTTGGTACTGGAGGAAAAAAGGAAAACACATTCCCTGTGATTCTGATTGCAAGGTCACTAAGTCACGTCCAATTCTTTGTGACTCCATGGACTGCAGCCTACCAGGTTCCTCTGTCCATGGAATTTCCCAGGCAAGAGTGCTGCACTGGGCTGCGACGCCCTCCTCCGGGGGATCTTCCTGACCCAGGGACTGAACCTGCATCTCTGGCATTGGCAGGTGAATTATTTACTGCTGAACCATGAGGGAAGCCCTGAATTGCAAGTTGGTTCTAATAAGTATTTAGATCTAAATTTAGAATGTCAGTGTGAATGTTAACAAGTACTTAGGTAATCTAAAGTGTCCTCAGATTGGGGGGCCTTCGATGAATGAGAGGAAAAATTATAAAAACTCGATGTAAGAACTTGGTTTCCATCCAGGCCTTCAGAAACTTTAAGGCCATTCCCCAATTCAGAGATGATAAAATATGAAGAAGAAAAAGGGGGGGCGGCATTTGAATTATGAGTTATGGTGTAAAATTTTTATACAACTAGTGATTAAAATAATTTCTCGGTCCCTTCCTGGCGGCCCAGTGGCTGAGAATCCACCTTCCGATGCAGGGGGCGTGGGTCTGTTCGATCCCTGGTTGGGGAGCCAAGCCCCTCCGTGCAGCCGGTGCTGCAACTCAAGAAACCCCACGGAGCCCCGGCGACCGGAGGAGCGCAGCGCTGCCGTGAGAAAAAGCGCGCAGGCTGCGGCAGAGACCCGGTGTAACCAGAGCAAAACAGGAAGAAAACCATTTGTCTTAGGGTGGTTAGTAAGGCGGGGCCTTGTTGGTAGATTGAAGCAAGAATCTAGAGGAATGAAATGAAATTCCCGCTCTTCTAAAATGGAACAGCCTGGAGGGGGAGACAGGTGCAGAGTAATAAAGTGCATTTATATAAATTACAGATAAGCTCTGTAATCATATAAATTACAAAGGAGAATCTTGTAACAGAACTTAGGGAATATTGAATGCACGCAGTCTACGTGAAGCGGAAAGGAGTGCGTCCCAGAGGAGGTGGCTGGCCCGCTAGGACCGCACCAGGAGAGAGGAGCGAAAACACGGAGCCACGTGGTTCTCTGGGGCCTGCCCCTCACGCGCTTTCGTCTGAAACACCCTTGCGTCTGCATAGAGATCCAGTTGGTGGCTTTCCTTTCCTGCCTGTGGTGTCCACATGTCATCCCCTGTTCTCTACTTCACTTTTAGAATTTTTCTAAATCAAGACGATTGTGTCTATAGCATTCCTTCACCTACCCTCCCTCATATCTCCTCTCCTGTTTCCCAGAATATTAGAATATATCGCAATACAGGCATATTATTTAGAACATTCTAATAGCAGTGTGGGCAGATTGTTTAAAATGCTGGCATACATACTTTTACATACTAGAATACATATTCTAATATTCTGAATAATATGCCTATACTGCTGTTTCTTGATATATCAAATTTAGCCATTACTGACTAAATTGCTTTATATATAAAACTAGAATGATGTCAGTATTGCTCCATTTTCCAGTTAAGTAGTATTCTATGATCAGGATTCTTGCAGTTATTAATACTAACAGTTTCTCTCTCTCTCTCTCTTTTTTTTTTTCAATTTGCTTTGTTTTCTTATGCCTAGCTCAATTTTTTTTTTCCAAATGCAGCACTAACGTGTCAAATTTCTAGCAATAATTTTTTCAAACGTTCACACATAGCGAATAATCCACCCGTTCTGCTGGCTTCTCTCCTGCAGCCCTGCTGCCCTGGCCCGGCTCTGTCCTGGCCTGGTGTGTGGCCGTCCTGCTCGGGCTGTCCTCGGCTTTCTCCTGGGTCTGCCCTCCTGATCAGACGGCACCTTCACTGTTTATTTACTCCCCAGCTTTGCTGGGGCACATCTTTCAGCGGCTTTCTGAGAGGGAGCGTTTGGGAAGCAGATATGTGATCATGTCTTTGATCTCTTTTCTCACTGGTCTTGTGCCATTCTCACTCTTCTTTTCATGTGTGAACTTTTCTTTTCTCTGGAAAGTCTTAATGCTTCCTTTTTTATCTCTGATAGTCTCAGTTGTGTAGAGTAACTTGACAAGGTGTGAGGCTTTTGGTAATCATTCTTCTAGGCACTTAATGGACACCAATGACCAGAGCGGTAGTTCCCAGACTGCACCAAGGCTCCACAGGGCGCACCAGGGAGCTCACCAGGACACCACGTGGAGCACTTTAAAGCCTCAAGGAAAGCAGCAGCGTCTGCTGTACACCAGGCAGACCACGAAAGGGACTTCCAACGTTGAATTGCTGCATTCCTTCAGGGATGTCAGTGTCTTTGCAAAGATGGGTTTTCTGCAATTGCTGTGATAAGAAATTGAACTTAAAATAAGTGCTAAGTGAAGAGTCGTGGAGCAGAGAATGGAGGCAGCAGCATCCAGTGTGATGTCCAGGCTGAAGAAGTTGTGTCCGTTAAGTTCAGTTCAGTCGATCAGTCTTGTCTGACTCTTTGCGACCCCATGAATCACAGCACGCCAGGCCTCCTGTATAGTGCCCAGCAAACGCTAGTTTTTCAGGACATGAAGATGCACTAGGCTTCCCTGGTGGTTCAGATGGTGAAGAATCCACCTGAAATGCAGGAGATCTGGGCTCAACCCCTGGGTCGGGAAGATCTCTTGGAGAAGGGAATGACTCCAGTGTCCTTGCCTGGAGTATCCTGTGGACAGAGGAGCCTGGCAGGCCTATAGTCCATGGGGTCACAAGCAATCAGACATGGCTGAGCGACTCACCCTTTCATGTTTTTCAAAGATGTACTATGTTGTTAGGACTTAGCTACTTAATAAATCGAATTGTTAGGTATTTCTTTGCGCCTGGGAATGTCATGAAAGAAAAGTAACTAAGACATTTAGGGGCCCATTTACTGAGTGGCTGGGGACCTGTGGTCCGATGGCTCCTTTGCGCCGGCTCTGGAACACATACCTCTGGCAGTTCCGCTCCTCTGTCGTCACTGCCCTCAGGGTGCAAATCCTGGTGGCTGGATACAGGACCCTCGTACTGGCCCAGTAAGAAGCTAATCCTGCTGTTACCTTGCCCTCTGACTGCTGTTCTCGGCTGCGTTTGTTCATTTTCAGGGTCAGTTCCTAGATCTGTATCTGCAGTGCTTGTGTTGAGGCTTCGGAATTTCATCTGTTCTGTTGCCAAGTTCCAGCACATTTTCTTGGTCTCGTTGTTCATTCTTGTGTATATAGCATCCTCTCGTTTTGCGGATGCACTGACTTGGCTGTTCTCTGTGAATCTGCGAATAATGGTGTTTCGAAGATATATTTTTGCACGTTATTGACTGATCTACGTTCCTTTCTGTCCACTTCACTTTCCAGTGTGTCATTCACATCTGATAGAGTCAGGTATTTCAAGATTTGCTTCGTTTTTGTGTTCCCTAGAAGCAGAATCTCAGATGAGCATCTCAGTGTAAGACTTTTATTTGGGATAGAACCCCAGAAAACACGGGTAGTCGAGCAGGAATGTAAGATGATTATGGACATGAACCCAGAAGGTCCCCACTGAGCACTTAGCCACTCTGGAATGTACCAGGTCCCATGAGAGGTGAGGAAGGGAGTAACACTTATTTTACCAACTCATCTTTTCATTAAGGTTGACTGCTGGGGGTATTACCTCTCTGATCCTCTTGCTGCTGCCTCTGTGAGGGTCACCAGCGCGGCGGGCTAAGCTGCTTCAGTCATGTCCGACTCCTTGCAACCCCATGGACTGCAGCCCGCCAGGCTCCTCTGTCCACAGGGTTCTCCAGGCAAGAATGCTGGAGAGGATAGCTGTTCCCTACTCCAGGGGGAAGGTCACCAGTACCCACTGCCCAAAAGATGCCCTAACCCTAACCCTATTCACTCAGGTGCCACTCACTGCTTTGGAGAAGGCACAGTATATCAACTTGGGCTTCAGTGGAGACTCACTTCCTGACTTGAAGTGTTCAGAAGAAAGCATGGTGGAAGATTTCCGTCCCAACTCTCCCGTAAGGGCTGTTCAGACACAGTCAAGTTGAGCCTGTCACCCCTGGGAGCCTGCGAGGCAGCCCGGGCCACCTTCACCGGGCCCTTCATTTCTGCCCGTGAGGCTAGCAGAGAGCCGTGCGGTTCTACTCAGAACTGAGCCAAAGGGGAGCGTTGTGTTTCTCACCCTCAGTGCCGCTGATGTTGTGGGCTGGGTCAGTCCTGTGTAACGCAGGATGTTTGGCAGCATCTCTGGCCTCTACCCACTGGCTGCAAGTGGCATCCTCCGTCCCTGCTTGTAATAACAAACTGCCTGAATACATCGCCCGGTGTCCCCTGGAGGGCAAAATCGCCACTGATGTACAGCCTAACACTGGTTCTCAAACTTGGCCATGTGCAACAGACATTTGCTTGTGGACTAAGTCAGTCATTCCGACTCTCTGTGCAGGGACTGTAGCCCCCCAGGCTCCTCTGTTCATGGGACTTCTTTTCCAGGCAAGAGTTCAGGAGTGGGGTGCTATTCCCCCTCCAGGGCATCTTCCCAGCCCGGGACTGAACTCGTCTCCTGCCTCTCTCCCATTGGCAGGGCTTGGTTTTTTTGTTTTTTTTTTTTTACTGTGGAGCCACATGGGAAGCCCAGTGTTAGAGACACTTGCTGCTGCTGCTGAGTCGCTTCAGTCGTGTCAACTCTGTTTGACCTCATAGATGGCAGCCCACCAGGCTCCTCTGTCCCTGGGATTCTCCAGGCAAGAGCACTGGAGTGGGTTGCCATCACCTTCTCCTAAGTGTAGAGACACTTCAGTTCAGTTCAGGTCAGTTCAGTTGCTCAGTCATGTCTGACTCTTTGCGAACCCATGAATCGCAGCACGCCAGACCTCCCTGTCCATCACCAACTCCCGGAGTTCACTCAGACTCACGTCCATCGAGTCCGTGATACCATCCAGCCATCTCATCCTCTGTCATCCCCTTCTCCTCCTGCCCCCAATCCCTCCCAGCATCAGAGTCTTTTCTAATGAGTCAGCTCTTCACATGAGGTAGCCAAACTACTGGAGTTTCAGCCTCAGCATCAGTCCTTCCAATGAACACCTATGACTCTCTCCTTTAGGATGGACTGGTTGGATCTCCTTGCAGTCCAAAGAACTCTCAAGAGTCTTCTCCAGAACCACAGTTCTAAAGCATCAATTCTTCGGTGCTTAACTTTCTTCACAGTCCAACTCTCACATCCATACATGACTACTGGAAAAAACATAGTCTTGACTAGACGGACCTTTGTTGGCAAAGTAATGTCTCTGCTTTTCAATGTGCTATCTAGGTTGGTCATAACTTCCCTTCCAAGGAGTAAGCATCTTTTAATTTCATGGCTGCAGTCACCATCTGCAGTGATTTTGGAGCCCCAAAATAAAATCTGACACTGTTCCCACGGTTTCTCCATCTATTTCCCATGAAGTGATGGGACTGGATGCCGTGATCTTTGGCTTCTGAATGTTGAGCTTTAAGCCAACTTTTTCACTCTCCTCTTTCACTTTCATCAAGAGGCTTTTTACTTCCTCTTCACTGTCTGCCATAAGGGTGGTGTCATCTGCATATCTGAAGTTATTGATATTTCTCCCGGCAATCTTGATTCTAGCTTGTGCTTCTTCCAGCCCAGCGTTTCTCATGATGTTTTCTGCATATAAGTTAAATGAGCAGGGTGACAATATACAGCCTTGACGTACTCCTTTTCCTATTTAAGGAAGCTTTAAAAATCCTCATGTCTGGATCCCTCCCTAAGGGATCCTGATTTTAATTAGTCATAGATTTATCTTTGGTATTAGTCAGTTTACAGGCTCCCTGGGTGATTTAAATGTACATTCAGGGCTGAGAACCACTGGCCAAAAATACCTGCTCATTAACTGTAGTCTTAAGACAGACAGTCGGGAGTGGTGGAGCTCGGGGGAACTGGGTTGGTCTGGCTCATCTTAAGGTGGACAGCTTAGGCAGTTATTGTTGGATGGAAGCCTTCTTTTTTCTGTTTTGTCTCTGGATCTTGTAGCTTGACTTTCCTTTATTTACACTTCAGAGAGCACAAATGACGTGGACATCACACCCTTCTCTTCATCTGCCACTCCTGTTATGGGACAGAGGAACGGTTGAATCTCAGAGCGACAGACCAAAGTGGACTCTCCACAAACAAAGTGGGCACACCAGGAGTGTGTCCTTGGACACAGCCTCCCGTCTGGAGCCCAGTTTCCCATGGCTCACCTGGGGTAACAGCGGCACTTTATGGGGCTGATAGGAGAATTGAAAGAGTGAATATAGAACTGAATACAGTATTTAGCACCGTGTGTTGTATCAAAGTACCAAAGGGTGTTCATTACTATTGTGATATATTTGCTCTCCTGCACTAGACTAAGTGATCATGAGAGATCAGGCCTTATCCGCCGTCAAACGTTCAGTGAACTGAACCGCACTGCCCATGGGCAGCTGTCTGCTGCTTGTTAGCCATGGCCCCAACACCGCAAGACTGGGGTAAAACTAAGAAACAGCAGCTTTGGTTGGTGATATTTATAGACGGCTCAGTAAGGTACGCTGTCGGTGGTGGTGTTTAGCCGTTAAGTCGTGTCTGACTCTTTTGCAACCCCATGGACTAGAGCCCACCAGGTTCCTCTGTCCATGGGATTTCCCAGGCAGGAATGCTGCAGTGGGTTGCCATTTCCTTCTCCAGGGGATCTTCCCAACCTAGGGATCGAACCTGTGTCTCCAGCATTGGCAGGCAGATTCTTTACCACTGAGCCATCAGTTCAGTTCAGTTCAGTCGCTCAGTCGTGTCCGACTCTTTGCGACCCCATGAATCGCAGCACACCAGGCCTCCCTGTCCATCATCAACTCCTGGAGTTCACTCAGACTCACGCCCATCAAGTTAGTGATGCCATCCAGCCATCTCATCCTCAGTCGTCCCCTTCTCCTCCTGCCCCCAATCCCTTCCAACATCAGAGTGTTTTTCAATGAGTCAACTCTTTGCATGAGGTGGCAAAAGTACTAGAGTTTCAGGTTTAGCATCATTCCTTGCAAAGAACACCCAGGGCTGATCTCTTTCAGAATGAACTGGTTGGATCTCTTTGCGGTCCAAGGGACTCTCAAGAGTCTTCTCCAACACCAAGTTCAAAAACATCAATTCTTCAGCGCTCAGCCTTCTTCACAGTCCAACTCTCACATCCATACATGACCACTGGGAAAACCATAGCCTTGACTACATGGACCTTTGTTGGCAAAGTAATGTCTCTGCTTTTCAATATGCTATCTAGGTTGGTCATAACTTTCCTTCCAAGGAGTAAGCATCTTTTAATTTCATGGCTGCAGTCACCATCTGCAGTGATTTTGGAGCCCCCAAAAATAAAGTCTGACACTGTTTCCACTGTTTCCCCATCTATTTCCCATGAAGTGATGGGACCAAATGCCATGATCTTCGTTTTCTGAGTGTTGAGCTTTAAGCCAACATTTTCACTCTCCTCTTTCACTTTCATCAAGAGGCTTTTTAGCTGCTCTTCACTTTCTGCCATAAGGGTGGTGTCATCTGCATGTCTGAGGTTACTGATATTTCTCCCGGCAATCTTGACTCCAGCTTGTGCTTCCTCCAACCCAGCATTTCTCATGATGTACTCTGCATAGAAGTTAAATAAGCAGGGTGACAATATACAGCCTTGACGTACTCCTTCTCCTATTTGGAACCAGTCTGTTGCTCCATGTCCAGTTCTAACTGTTGCTTCCTGACCTGCATACAGATTTCTCAGGAGGTAGGTCAGGTGGTCTGGTATTCCCATCTCTTTCAGAATTTTCCACAGTTTCTTGTGATCCACACAGTCAAAGGCTTTGGCATAGTCAATAAAGCAAAAATAGATGTTTTTCCTTAACTCACTTTCTTTTTCTCCATGATCCAGCAGATATTGGCAATTTGATCTCTGGTTTCTCTACCTTTTCCAAAACTAGCTTGAACATCTGGAAGTTCACAGTTCACGTATTGCTGAAGCCTCGCTTGGAGAATTTTGAGCATTACTTTACTAGTGTGTGAGATGAGTGCAATTGTGCGGTAGTTTGAGCATTCTTTGGCATTGCCTTTCTTTGGGATTGGAATGAAAACTGACCTTTTCCAGTCCTGTGGCCACTGCTGAGTTTTCCAGATTGCTGGCATATTGAGTGCAGCACTTTCACAGCATCATCTTTCAGGATTTGAAATAGCTTCACTGGAATTCCATCACCTCCACTAGCTTTGTTCATAGTGATGCTTTCTAAGGCCCACTTGACTTCACATTCCAGGATGTCTGGTTCTAGATGAGTGATCACACCATCGTGATAATCTGGGTCGTGAAGCTCTTTTTTGTACAGTAGTTCTGTGTATTCTTGCCACTTCATCTTAATATCTTCTGCTCCTGTTAGGTCCCCACCATTTCTGTCCTTTATCGAGCCCATCTTTGCATGAAATGTTCCCTTGGTATCTCTAATTTTCTTGAAGAGATCTCTAGTCTTTCCCATTCTGTTCTTTTCCTCTATTTCTTTGTATCGATCGCTGAGGAAGACTTTCTTATTTCTCCTTGCTATTCTTTGGAACTCTGCATTCAGATGGGTATATCTTTCCTTTTCTCCTTTGCTTTTTGCTTCTCTTCTTTTCACAGCTATTTGTAAGGCCTCCCCAGACAGCCATTTTGTTTTACATTTCTTTTCTATAGGGATGGTTTTGATCCCTGTCTCCTGTACAATGTCACAAACCTCTGTCCATAGTTCATCAGGTACTCTATCTATCTGATCTAGTTTCTTAAATCTATTTCTCACTTTCACTGTATAATACAATCTGAGCCATCAGAGAAGCCCAGACAATGTACATGTGTTGGATAAACAACTATTCAACAATGTCTCCATGTCACAGGTCTTCATTGTATCAATCCCTGCTTGAAAGAGGGACTTAAATTAACAAACCCAGGTGCTTTATCCTAATCCATCTAACACTTGGGAAACAAAATTTTGAAATGGATTTAGTGGTTTTCAAGTTTTTTGAACACTACAATTTTTATGTGAGTACATTTCAATTATAGGTGTCCCAGAATCATTATTTCTCATTCTGCCAGAAAATGTACTCTCCACAAATTCATCTTTGCCTCAGTAATTATGAAATGGCAGGAGACTGTGTCCGCAGGGTGCTTATCAGTCTTATTTGTCAGAGGAAACGATGAGTATAGCTTCATAACTGTTTCACGTCCAGAATTCAGTTATATTTTCTTTGAAAATGTGCATAAGGCCTGCAAAGATGATCTGAAACACTTTGAAAGGATGAATCTCAGACACTGATTTATAAAATACATTCTCAGCTACCCAATGTTTTAAGATATAGTCATATTTGTATACATGTGGGCATACTTTGGGAAAATGGAAGGTTTCGCTGGTATAGTTGTAGAGAAGGAATGTACCTAGCTTTGCTGAGTGAGTATTCCGGATAGTACGTGCTGCACGCGTGATGGGGAGGAGTCCTGAAAGCTGGGGATGGCATGGAGTGCTCTTGCAGAGCCAAGGCCTGAGCGGGACACAGCAGAGTTTGTTCTTGTCCGCTGCCTCCTCCCAGCCTCATGGAAGCCGCGTGCCCACTGCAGGGCAGCTCCTCCGTCTCCGAGGCCCCCGAGGCCCAGGCGGGAGTAGTGCGACCCTGGAGCTGGTCCCAGGCCTGGGGAGCCTCCTGCCCCCACTTCACAAGCTCCCTCTGTCGGGTTTCGTATCCACACTGGTCTCCTTGGTTTTTGGCTCTCCTCTCCAGGCTTTTTAACACATTTACAGATTCTGCTCTTGTTATGAGTTAAGTATGTCCCCTCCCAGTCCGCGTGTTGAGGTCCTTTCCCCCAGTGTTTTGGAAATAGGATCCTTGCCAGTGTAGTTGGTTAAGATGAGGTCATACTGGAGTAGGGTGGGCCCCTGGCTGTACCCTTATGCAGGGGCAGTTTGGACACACACACACACACACACACACACACACATCCACAATGCCATGTGGCCAGCCAGTGACAAAGCCGTGAGTCACTAGAGTCAGCCAGTCAAGGTGGAGCATTTAAAGATGGCACAGGCGTGACTGTGGCCCTTCCCGGGCCTTTCCCAGGAGACGCGCATACGCCTTGGAAGATGTGACTCCTTCCCTGAAACCTTTGCTCTTTATCTGCAGTGTCCCAGGGACTGGGATTGAGAGCCTCACTGAGACGTGGGGGTGAGGGGTGAGCTCTAAGAGCCCACAGTCTAGAATCATCCCCGAATTACCAGTAAAACCAGCACTACCAAACGCGAACAGAAGTAGTCATCGTATGAAAGCTGAAGGACGGCGTCTTGAGGCTGTAGCTGTAAAATTAATAAGCTTGTTATCAGTAGCAGCCTCCGTTATCTTTACCCTGGTTTCTACAGTGTCATAGTGTTGGCTTAGCCAAAAAGTTTGTTTGGGTTTTTTGTAAGATATGGAAAAGGGTGAGCAATCTTTTTGGCCAATCCAATACTTACTTATTATACTCTTCAGTACAGTTACTCCTCAGTATCCTCGGAAGATGGGTTCCAAAACTGCTATGGACTCCGAAATTCGCTGCTGCTCACATCTGTTATGTGAAGTGGGGCCGTGCAGTCGCCCGTGGTCACCGCAGGTCCTGCCTCTGGCTATGGAGGGCGAGCGTGCGCAGGTATATCTGTGGGCTGCCCAGGTGGCAGAACCTGCCTGCCACTGCGGGAGACGCAATAGGCACGTGTTCGATCCCTGGGCTGGGAAGAGCCCCTGAGGAGGGCATGGCAAACCCCTGCAGTGTTCTTGCCTGGAGAACCCCGGGAGCAGAGGAGCCTGGCAGGCCACAGCCCACGGGGTCGACAGGCCTGCGCGGCCCAGTGCGCATGTGCCCGTGTGTGGGTGTGAGCACGTGGAAGCTGTGCGCGCCGCTGTGCCTTGCCTCTTGGTGTCCTGTCTGACCCCCCTGTGGGAGGCTCTATTCCAGTGTTTAGAGGATCACTGGGGATGCAATGGGCACTCAGTAACTGCCACTTGAGTGACTGGGTAAGTGAGTGAATGAATGCGCAAACTGTTCTCTTTAAGTGAGCTTTAGGTGAGTCAACTTGAAAGAAAGGCATGACCCTCAGCTATTTATGCAAAGGTCTGAAAAATTCATGCTGTTACAAATTATTCTGAGCTGGTCGGGGCTGAGAGCAGAGGTAGAAGGAATTTACAGAGGGAAGGATCCTTTTTCCAAGACTTTGCAGCATTCCATTCCAAGTTGGTGTCAGGCTTCAAGACCTCGTATGGTCTAACAAACTTCTCAGAGCCTCTCCAGCTTCTTGCTAAATGGTAGTAAAGTTAATCTTCTTAATGTTGGATTTGCCAACCATTTCCTGCTCCCTCCAGTTGGTTTCATGAAGGGGAACAGAGGCACAGGGAAGAGACGTTTCGTTGCCAGAGTCGTACCCTATTATTGCGGTAACTCAACCAGTTGCAGGATATTTTCCCTTTCTGCAGTGTTAAGAAAAGCATGATCGTGCTTGACCTATATTAAACATAAGTTGAAGCATATATTTGTCTTTGAGAAAGATACTGTGAGCTAGTCACACTTAGGAGAGTTCTTTCATGTGCTTCAAATAAATATATAATGCTGGGGGAAAAAGCCTAATAATTTTTTCATTCCTTGGCAGCAGCATTAAAATTCAGATTAAATGTTTGATTGCTAATGTGTTCTAGAATCTTGTAAATAGGATTTTTTTTAATCACCTTAGAAAATCTGTATTTGACTAGTTAAAACAGTGTAAGGTTTGAAGTTAAATAGGCTGATTTGCAGTTGTACAACTCCCTCGACCGTCACTGCCTACATCTTCATAATTTCAGTTACCAGAAGCCAGGGACTCTGGAAGAAAAAAAATTTTTTTGAACGAGACTTGGTCCCTTGAGTGGAACGCGCTGATGGATCACCCTCGGGAACAGCGTTTCTCCCTGGGCAGCTGCTGTCCTCTTTCTTAGATGTCAACTTGCCTTATCTTTTCAGTGGCACGATTAGAAGCGGTTACCGCAATTGCTGTGGAAAAATCCAGCAGGAGGTTATCATATTTAATGTTTCAGAAAGCTTCCTTTGAAGGCGATAACAGTATTTCCTAATCACTGTGCCGTTGGGCAGGCACAGGTGTGTTACAGGCCGTTAAGTCACTCTCTCCTTAGGACAGAAGGTTGTTCTTTGAAAGTATTTGGCTCTCCTTCCACTTCTTTTTTTCCCACCCCTCTTCATGCCAGAGAAGGCACCTTTCCCAGACTTACTTTCCACACCCAGCGAGGTGTTCTTTCAGAAATCCTGGGTGATTTTTTTTTTAACTCTTTCCATTCCAGTCGCATCTTCAAGCTCATGAGGCATGTTTCTTATTTGGTTCTGGTCCTCAGGTACTGCCTGAGCATCTCGTAAGTCTGACCATTATCGCAGCTTCCAGAGGGGCTTACAATCCCCAGGGGGAGATACCTACAGAGCAGCCACATTCTTCTCTTTTTTCCATACGAGTTGGTCGTGTGCTGATTCAGGGAGAACCATGATGTGAACAGATAGCTCAAGTCTACTAATGAAAAGAGTGTGTTGCAATTGTAAAAAACTCCAACACACAAGATTCAATCAATTTTGGTTGCATTCAAAGCATGAGTATTGACGACGAGTGGGGGGAGCAGAGGCTCTTTTTTACTGGCGTGGCGTTGCTCGCACTGCTGTGTTAGTGGTATGTGTGTGCAGTTGTCCCCTCTGTTCTGGATCTCCTTCCTGTTTAGTCACCACAGGGCAGAGCCCCCTGTGCTGGCGGGAGCTCCCTTTCGGTTGTCTGTTCCATGCACAGCAGTCTGCATGTCAGCCCCAGTCTCTCGGTCCACCGCACTTCCCCCTTGGTATCCCTGAAGCAGAGGACTTCTTGACGTGAGCTCACTTTTTGTAAAACAAGCTAGCTTTTCATTTTAACTGCAAGATGCAACCCTCACCCTTGCTCTGTCCTCAGAATCTGCTACAGTTTTAGCCTCGTCCTAGTTCCACCTTCCCTCACTCTCGTTCTCGCCTCCTGAAAACACGGTGTCATATAAGCTCTGCCACAGGCCTTGACAGCAACAGGCGATTCATCAGTATTTGGAGTATGAAGAAAAAATTGACACAAATGTAGATATTTTCCTCTTCCATTTCAATTTTAGACTTTTTAGAGAGAGGAAATCTGACTGGGATGGCTCAGGTCAGGTGTCTCCCCTTTGTCCAGATAGCTGTGTCCAGGAAATCTGGCACAAGGCCAGGCTTGCCGTGGGCTGGAGTTTGGAGGGTCTGCTCTGGGAAGGGGGCCCTGCAAATCACTTGCCACGCATCTGAATGCCTTAAGGAGCAGAGTCTTTCACGAGATTGTGGGAGATCAAGCGACTGCACGTGTCCCAGTGTTTACTGCAGCACCGTTTGCAATAGCCGGGACATGGAGCAACCTAGATGTCTGTCGGCAGACGAGTGGATGAAAAAGCTGTGGTACGTATACACAATGGAGTATTACTCAGCCATTAAAAAGAATGCATTTCAATCAGTTCTAATGAGGTGGATGAAACTGGTGCCTATTATACAGAGTGAAGTAAGTCAGAAGGAAAAACACCAATACTATATTAACGCATGTATGTGAAATTTAGAAAGATGGTAACGATTATCCTATATGTGAGACAGCAAAAGAGACACAGATATAAAGAACAGACTTTTGGACTCTGCTGGAGAGGGCATGGGGTGTGATGATTTGAGAGAAAACAATTGAAACGTGTATATTACCATATGTGAAACAGATTGCCAGTCCAGGTTCGATGCATGAGACAGGGTGCTCAGGGCTGGTGCACTGGGATGACCCTGAGGGATACGATGGGGAGGGAGGCGGGAGGGGTTCAGGATGGGGGACACATGTACACCCATGGCTGATTCATGCCAATGTATGGCAAAAACCACCACAATATTGTTAAGTAATTAGCCTGCAATTAAAATAAACAAAGTTTAAAAAATAATATATATCAAAAAATGCTACACTCAAAAAAAAAGAAGATCATGCGGCAAGGACAGTAGGGAGCAGGGAGTCTGCCGGCTTCTCCTCTTCGCCCTTGAAGCTGAAGGAGAGATCAGAATTGGACTTAAAAAGAAGGTGGTATTTTCAGGGGAAAGCCTTCTGTCAGGGCAAGTAGGAGGAAGAGGGAATGCTTAAGATTAAAGATAAGGAGAAAAGTTCTCTTTTTCATCAGTAAACATAATTCATTTTAGTTTACGCTTTGTTATGGGTATTGACATATTTTTTCATTATCTCATTATGATATTGATTTATGGAATACACAAGACCAAGTTTGCATGGGTACCATTGCCCGTATTTTAAACGATGCATTACAATTCCAAACAATGGTGTTATAGAGTGAAGGGAAGCAGCCCCCTTTGGGGCTGGGATTCACCTATGATTGCTGAATGAGTCTGTGAAAAGTGGGTGGACAGGTGAGTTAGTGTGAAACAGGTGAACTGAGAGTCAGTGGGGACATTTGAAACATTGTCAGCTTTGTATAATTTACTCTTGTAAGAAGTATTTGCTATGTTCGATCACTTTGCTGCCAGAGCATGTTTTTAAGATTAACCTAGACTAGCTGTCCCAAGTTAGACAGATTTGCAAAAGCTTTTTAGGCAGATGTGCAATTGCATATTATGGGAGAACTGTTGATCAGATAAACCAAGTAAAAGGGGAAATGTCCCCTTGTGAACTTCCTGTGAGGTGTCCTTGCTATGAAGACCTGTCCAAGAAGAGTGGAGTAGAAATCAAAGGGAAACTTGTCATCCTTGCTTTTCTTTCTGAGTGGAAAGCAAAGGTAAATATCATGGTCGAATGGAAAAGTAAATTGGATTTTAAATTTTTATGTGTGTTTCTGCTGTCTGAGGTGCTCAGGCTTCATTCAGCTGTGCAGTTAAAATTGATAAGACCCCTCAAATGTGGCACAGCCACTTGAGGGGTGAGCCTTTCAGTATAGCTATTGAGTGGAAGTGTCTCCACGGTTAGATAGAATTTATTTATAATTTAAGTTATTCTTATTTCCTTCGATCCTAAATCATCCTAGAGAAAGCATGTATTTAGAGGAAGGAATGCTATGGTTAGTATCTTCCGTTGTGTTTGGTAGAGGATTTAACAATAAATGGCAACCCACCCCAATATTCTTGCCTGGACAATCCTATGGACAGAGGAGCCTGACAGGCTACAGTCCATGGGGTTACAGAGTCAGACACGACTGAACAACTCACACTTTCAGTCTTTCAAGTGTAAAGCGAATTTCTTCTTCAAATCTCTTTCCAATTAATTGTCATTTTTCAAAAATTGTTTATTTATTTGTCCTCGCTGGGTCTTAGTTGAGGCATGCGGGGTCTTTGATTTTCTTTGCAGCATACCAGCTCTTCAGTTGCGGAACAGGGGCTCTTCAGTTGCGACATGAGAACGCTTAGTTGTGGCAGGCAGGATCTAGTTCCCTGACCAGGGATGGGAAGTGAGCTCCTGGGTTGGGAGCTCAGAGTTAAGCTTTCAGTGGGACACATTCCTAGATGAAGAAAATCTTCAGTGAATTCTGTACATGTTTGGAGGAAGGCTTCAAGGATCTGGTCATTTTCTGGTTTTATAGGTTAAACTGTGTTCCCCCATTTTCATATGTTGAAGTCCCGGTCCCTAGTATCTCCAAAGGTGCCCTTGTTGGAAATTGAGTTGTTGCAGGTGTAATTGGGCATGCCTGGTGGCTCAGTAGTAAAGAATCCACCTGCCAAGTAGGAGACATAGGAGACCTGGGTTCGACCCCTGGCTGGGAAGATCCCCTGGAGGGGGAAATGGTAACTCACTCCAGTATTCTTGTCAGGAAAAATCTCGGACAGAGGAGCTTGGTTGGCTACAATCCGTGGAGTTGCAAAAGACTCTAACATGACTTAGTGAGTAAATAGCAACAACAGACAGTGTAATTACTTAAGATGAGGTCATCCTGGAGGAGGGCAAGCCCATCCAGCGTCACTGGTACCGTTGTAAACAAGGGAAATCGGGACACGCAGGCATGCGTAGAAGGAAGGCCTTGGAGGAGACCCAGGAAAAGGGCAGTCATCTCCAAGCCACGGTGAGAACCCAGGATAGACCCCCCTTCTTAGCCCACAGAGAGGGCCAACCCTACCGACACCATGGTTTCAGACTCTTTTGTTCTCTAGAACTGAGAGACCATGAGCTTTTGTTGTGTAAGCCACCCCATTTGTGATGGCAGCTTTGACAGACGCATCCACCTGGCCATGTAATCAGCTGAGCAGGGGTGGCTGTACGGGTGCCAGGGTCCCCTCCCTAAACACTGACTTCATCTGGAAATTCCAGCTCCATACCCCCCCTCTTAGTATTTTCCTTTTTCTCTGTAATGTCAGGCAGTTATAATGTCTGATGAGGCCGAGCTCTGTTATAATAATTTTGCAGGGAAGTCTGTGGTGTAGTCTGACGTGTCATAAAGGAGAGTGAATCCCTTCCCTGCTTCGTGAGATTCGGAAGCAGTGGCTTGAGAGCATGTGGATGAAGCACAGGCCTCGTGGACGGGGACTCTCTCCTTGCCTCTGGCCGTGTGACCTTGGACGGCTCGCTTCCCCGAGTCTCAGCCTCTTTCTTTGCGAAACAGACCATCTTCTCTTTCTGTGACTCTCTGAATGTAGGTTCAAACCCTGGACTCTACATAAGACAAAGTAAGCGTTGTTGTTTAGGCGCTAAGTCATGTCTAACTCTTCTGCAACCCCATAGACTACAGCCAAGCCAGGCTTTTCTGTCCATAGGGTTTCCCAGGCAAGGATACTAGAGTGGGTTGCCATTCCCTTCTCCAAGGGATTTTCCCAATCCAGGGATCAAACCCTCGTCTCCTGCTTCACAGGCAGATTCTTTACCACTGAGCCACCAAGGAAGCCGATGAGCAAGCATACGTGCAGGCATAACACGCAACAGCTCTTTTCCACTTTCATATTCTCCAAATAAGAATGCTCTTGGTTGCAGGAAATTGGAAAGTACAGAACATCTTATAATGAGTATCACAGGCTCCTGCTTCAGCCTAGTTTTAACTGGTTTTAAAGTGGGGAATCCCCGCCCTCCTTGGCTGCTCCTGACTTCCCTGAGGAGACCACTTTGAACAGTGTCCGTATTTAGTCCCTTTAGTGACCGCCGCCCTCTCTCTAATGACATGCTTGTGCTACATTTCCTTGATGATGGACTGCAGACATTAGCTCTTTACTCCCCACCACGTACGAGTTTTAAAGTGAAGAATCACTGATTCAGCAGACATTCCTGATAGCCTGTGGGTCAGCAGGCCCCTTCAGGAGTCTCACCTCTGTGGATCTAATTTGAGAACAGAACTCTAGCTTCTGTCAAAGGGAAACCAGGGATTAGCTGATTTCCACAGGGCATAACACAAGATGTCAGGAAGGAGTTTGGTTTAATTACCCAGCCTCAGACCAGGCCCGAGTTGTTACGTTTTTACTCCTTTCTGCTTTCCTGTCTGCACATGTTCACTTTAAATGAAATAAAGTAAAACAAAATATTATATGTTATTTTTATAAAAAGAAAAAGTACCGTGTATCATCTTTCATAAAAAAATTTTGAGATGCTCAACAGGTAGTGTGTTTGGTTCTTAAATACTGATGCAACGTTCTGAAAGCGTCAGCTGACACTCACTTGTGGTGCTAGTTTGATTAATCTGACACATGTCTGCTGTTCACTTCTAGCTCTTGATCATGTTAGATGTCCCCACCAAAGTGGGGACAGCAAACACTGACATCGGTGGAGTTTTTGATTTAACTATCATGCACACCATAGCCGCATATTAAGATTCGCATTAGCTGACAGCTTCATGGGAGATGTTAGAGGACGTGTCTACAGATGGGAGAGACCGATGTTGTGGAGTGAAGAGAGACGCGCACACACTGCTTTATTTAAAGTGAGGCCAGCGAGGACCTACTCTGCAGCACGGGAACTCTGCTCAACATTCTGTAGCAACATAAACGGGAAGGAGTTGAGAAAGAACAGGTGCGTGTGTGCACACTGGGAACTAGCGTAGACTTGTGAGGCACCTGATCTCCAGGACTCCGATATAAAAAGACGTGTAGAAGGAAGAGCCGGGTTTTCAGCACTTTTTGCTATTTCCCAGCCCCCTTTCTAGGACTTCCCTGCAGCTCAAATGGTAAAGAATCTGCCTGCAACGCAGGAGACCCAGGTTCCATCCCTGACAGGAAGATCCCCTGGAGGAGGGAATGGAAGCCCACTCCAGTATTCCTGCCTGGAGAATCCCACGGACAGAGGAGCCTGGGGGGCTACAGTCCATGGGCTTGCAAAGAGTCAGACACGACTGAGCGCTAACACAAACACAGCCCTCTTTCTGGAAATTCTCTCTTAGCTCCCTGATCGGGGCTCAAACCCCCACCTATGGCAGTGAAAGCCTGGAGTTCCCACCAGCGGGCTGCAGGGAAGGCAGCTCCCCCTCTTACCTGTTGGCTGTGTAACAGCACCCTGTCCTCCTCCCCTGCTCTGCCATCTGTCTGTTTTCCCCGTAGATCACGATCCCCCATATGTCCCTAATAGGCTTCGGCAAAGGTCTTCTTTTCTACTTCCATAGTTTCAGCTGTTATTTATTTGCACACAGTTATCAGATCCCTTTCTCTAGCTCCCGTTTCTGAATGAACGGCATGCTAAATGGACATTCCTGCCTGAGTAAGCCAGACATTTCTCAGATGAGGCCTGCCACAAGCAAAATCATCATCTTGACTCCATTGTTGAGACTTGCCTCCTCCCAGGGCCCCTCAGCGGGGCTGCAGTCTCACGCTTTGCCCGTTCACCTGCGCCAGAAACAGGCTGGCCCACTGCACTGACTCGCCGCTGAGTGCAGTTCCATCTGCTCACGCTGCCTGAACCCCGGTCCTCCCCTGATCACACTGCCTGAACCCCGGTCCTCCCTGCTCACACTGCGTGAACCCCAGTCCTCCTTTGCTCACACTACCTGAACCCCGGTCCTCCACTGCTCACACTGCGTGAACCCTGGTCCTCCTCAGCTCACAGTGTGTGAACCCCAATCCTCCTCTGCTCACACATTTGTGAACCCCAGTCCTCCCCTGCTCACACTGTGTGAACCCTGGTCCTCCTCAGCTCACAGTGTGTGAACCCCAATCCTCCTCTGCTCACACATTTGTGAACCCCGGTCCTCCCCTGCTCACACTGCATGAACCCCGATCCTCCTCTACTCACACATGGTGTGAACCCCGGTCCTCCCCTGCTCACACTGTGTGAACCCCAGTCCTCCTCTGCTCACGCTGCATGAACCCCGATCCCCCTCTGCTCACACATGGTGTGAACCCAGGTCCTCCCCTGCTCACACTGTGTAACCCTGGTCCTCCTCAGCTCACAGTGTGTGAACCCTAATCCTCCTCTGCTCACACATGGTGTGAACCTCAGTCCTCCCCTGCTCACACTGCATGAACCCCAGTCCTCCCCTGCTCACACATTTGTGAACCCTGGTCCTCCCCTGCTCACACTGTGTGAACCCTGGTCCTCCTCAGCTCACAGTGTGTGAACCCCAATCCTCCTCTGCTCACACATGGTGTGAACCTCGGTCCTCCCCTGCTCACACATTTGTGAACCCTGCTCCTCCCCTGCTCACACTGCGTGAACCCCAATCCTCCTCTGCTCACACATGGTGTGAACCCCGGTCCTCCTCTGCTCACACTGCGTGAACTGCAGTCCTCCTCTGCTCACACTGCGTGAACCCCGGTCCTCCTCTGCTCACACTGTGTGAACCCTGGTCCTCCTCTGCTCACACTGCGTGAACCCCAGTCCTCCTCTGCTCACACTGCGTGAACCCTGGTCCTCCTCTGCTCATGCTGCGTGAACCCTGGTCATCCTCTGCTCACGCTGTGTGAACCCTGGTCCTCCTCTGCTCACACTGTGTGAACCCCAGTCCTCCTCTGTTCACACTGTGTGAACCCTGGTCCTCTTCTGCTCACCTTTCCTGTCCCACCCGGGACTTCTCAGCCTGCTCCTTGTCTCCAGTGGTGTATTGAGAGCTGGGCTGTCAGCCATAAGCCTCCCTCACCCTCCACTGTGAACTTCCACTAGAACTGTTTCATATTTGCCTGATCCCTAGCAACTGTCAGGGTGCCACCGAAACATCACAGCCTGACGTCTGCTGCCTCCTCTTCTGTCCCCAGGGGGCCTGGCACACAGCAGAGGCCTGAAGAGCAAATGAATAATGAGCGTAAGAAAGACTGAATGAGTAACTGGATGGATGATTCAACAGGTATTGAGCCTGCCAAAGATACTCTTATCTTGTACTGCCAGGAGAGCTATTTTCCTCCTTCTAGAATGGGTGAAATCCTATCCATAAATGTGTCATCTTTGTGAAGTCTTCATGATGACCCAGACTCAGTTTTCTCTCAATTTGTGATTTGAAGACATGTTATTATTACTACAGTCATAGCGGTTAATAAACGTCATGGTTCTTTATGTGTATGCTGGGTGTTTAGGGACATGTGGATGCTTTAAGGCAGTGGAGACTCAACTCCTAAGTCAAAGCCTGGCACACGTGGGTAATCAATCCATGTGTGAATGCCCACCAGCACTCATTTCTTTCAGACTCTAACTGTATCTCTCCTGAAGCTCTGTGATGCCCTCATAAGAGTTTACCCCACCTTCACTCTCCCACCCTGAAATCTACTGCCAGGGATTTCCCTAGTGGTCCAGGCTTTGAGAATCTGCTTTCCAATGCAAGGGCCAGGGTTAGATTCCACATATTCTGCAACGAAAACCCAGCACAGCCAAAATAAGAAAGAAAGAAAAGGGAAGAAAAACCTCTACAGAAAGGCTTCTCTTCACAGCCCTGTTCACTTAATTGTTTTGTCCTGAAAATGAAAAGTTTGCAAAAATGCAAGCGCACTAATGAAATCAGGGGTCAGGACTCTTGGTTTAGAGATTCTTGCCTTTTGGAAAGCATCTAAGTTTCCTTCTATTGGAACTCTGATGGTTTTTTAGTAGTAGGTATCTGAGGTTACAAAATGAATAGACTGATTTTGTGGGACACAGGAGGCCTTTCAATGAATCTTTGCTGCCTCACCATTTTGCAATACTTGTACTTTGAGAGTAAATATAGAGTTAGGAGGAAATGTTCCTGGGAACAGGAAGGAGACATACCTCAGGCTAAAGTGAGCTTCATCACTCTGCACTTTCCCTCCTAAGAAGTCTTGGAAACCACCTAAGTTGTAGCAGATAAATACAGTTACTGCAGTGTGGGGCTTCCACTGTGGCTCCATGATAAAGAGCCCTCCTGCCAATGCAGGAGACATAGGAGACGTGGGTTCAGTCCCTGAGTCGGGAAGATCCCCGGGAGGAGGAAATGGCAGCACACTCCAGCGCTCTGGCCTGGAGAATCCCGGGACAGAGGAGCCTGGCAGGCTGCAGTCCACGGGGTCAAGGACTTAGACGCGCCTTCGCATGCAGACACTGTAGTGGAGGGGCTGTGCTCGTGTGTGCCCCGTCTCGACGTGGCTGAAGCGAATAGCTGGACGCTCTTAACAGAGCTGAAGTTGGCAGAACAGCCAAGTAAGTTGGACACTTGAGGAAGGGAGAGTTCAGAGAACCATCCTCTCACCAAAGCACTTCTGCTGCTACTGCAGATGCCACTGTTCACTGGAGTCGCTTATTACTTCAGTTGCTTTCAAATGTGCTTCAGGGGATGTCATTACCCTTGTATTATCTAAATTTGTCCCTGCCACCGGTGACTGGATGCCTGGGGCATTTTCCCAGGCAGCCTGTTACTTGAGAGTCGGCGTCGAGTTCCTTGTATTAGAAGTAGATATTTCTCCAGGTATTTAACCTCCTGTGCAAAGTCTGAACCACTTTGGTGGGAAGAATGTGTTCCTAATCATGTTTGCCCATCACCTGTGGCTTGCAGCGTGCTTAATGCTTATTAACTCATTAATCCTCTCCATGAACCCTGTGAGGACGGTGGACCTCAACTCATGCTTTCTTCCTTCCAAGGGTTGTGAATTGGAAACACTGATTTGCACAGGCTGGATAAGTACAGGCATGGCCAATCTTGGGAAATGACCATACCATTTTGAAGTGTGTGGAACTGACATATTTTAGCATCTGAATCCTTTTTTTCCTATAACACCTAGATGGCTCTTTACAGCCACCAAGCAGAAGTCCTCATTCAGTAAATCTGTCAAAGAGAAAGGGCTCTCCAGGTGGCTCAGTGATAGAGAATCCAGCCGCCCATGCAGGAGACGTGAATTCCCTGGAGGAGGGCATGGCAGCCCACTCCAGTGTTCTTGCCTGGAGAATCCCGTGGACAGAGGAGCCTGGTGGGCTACCGTCCATGGGGTTGCAAAGAACTGGACACGACTGAGCGCATACACATGTAACCAAAACTGGGATGCTAATTATTTCTACTTCAGGAACAGTTTTATTTTTGTCCCTTAGAGCTGAAAGTTGAAGGTGATTTCTGAGGATCTGCTTGGTCACAGGGCCTGCTTTAAGTCAACATGCTTCTCAGATAACTATATTGCCTTCTTATCGCTTTCCTAATTAGGTGTGCAGAGCCCAAGGGCACGCAGACCGTTGATGCATCTGCGTGTGCTTTGGCTCATTTTTCATGCACTTCTTTATTACCCACCATGTGACAGCAACGTGCTAAGCTCCTGGGGTGTGGAAGTGGCCAGGCTTAGGAGGAAGAGCAGGTGGGCTGTTTAGCTCCAGGCCTCATGTTCATAAAAGGCCTCACACTGAGTCTCCTCACATTGTCCCCAGATGAGGTTTTATTTTGGTAGCAAATAAGGGTAATTGTGAAGTGTGTGCGTTTTAGACTATTCACGAGTTTTGGTTATCCTGTTTTGGCATGTCTTAATTCCATGGCATACTGAGAGTTTGAAAGTGGGAGGGAGCAGGACCAGCTACCACCTCAGGGAGATTTAAGGACTGGCTTAGACACCCTCCCTCTGTCTCATTGCCACATGGGACATCAGAGGCCCTTTCCTCCAAGAAAGAAGGTGGTTTGCCGGGATCAAGCAGCTTCCCCTTGATGTCGGCAGCCAGGGACGCTAAATGTGAGACAGCTGGCAAGGGCTGGAGTCGGCCTCTGGGGAGTAGAGTTAGCAGGTGTGCAACATGGTAAAGCCAGCTCAGTGGCTAATGGCAGAGTGAGACTGGGATGAAGACTTGCTCATCTGATTGCTCAGACCATTCCTCCACAGAAAGGGACCCTCGGCAAGCAATACAGTGCTTTCCCTTGCTGGCAGTCCCCTAGCTGCTCCCCGGGACCCTGGCTGACTTCGGTTTACTTCCCTTCTTTCCCCTCTCTTCCTTCCTTTTCCCTCCTCCTCTCTTTCTCTCTCACTTTCTCTTTTTGTTTGATGGAGTGCATCTTGCTTTATACTTATTGCCAAAGTCTTCTGGCCACCGGACTCCATTGTCCTTACAACAATAGGGGCTGGGCCACATCAAACACCAAAAGCTGGGTTTTGATCAGAGCAGCATTTGTGCTGCGTGCTTTGATGTCGGCTCTCGCGCCTGGGGCTGGAGGAGGGCTTCTCCACAACGCCACACTGGCTGGAGCCAGAATGCCGCTAGCCTGAGCAGAACGGGTGCCTCTTGGATGAAAAGCCTGCAGCCAGGTTTTCTCAGGGAGTCCCAGCTGCGTGAGGAGGAGGGAGGGGAAAAAAATAAATAACACAAGCCACCCGCTAGTGCAGAGCCGAGGCCGGAGTGACTTAGGTACCTTCCTGTCCCACATTTATTATTTCTCTCTTTGGGTTTTAGACAAGTGCAGAATGACAAAAGTTAACCCCGTGTCTTCCCTGGGGTTCTGGAATTATCTTTAAGCCGCCTGGTGGGTAGCGTCACACAGTGTGCCAGAGGCTTTTCAGGCTCAGCGTGGAGACGGCCCGCAGCTGCTCCCCTTGGGGACCTGCTCGTGCTCTTCAGCTTCAGACTCTGCCACCAGGCTCCCGCTGGAACCCCTGGTCTCAGCCTCTGCTCCGCGCTCGGCCTCTGCTCTGTGCTCAGCCTCCACTCCCGCGCTCGGCCTCCGCTCCCTGGTCTCGGCCTCCGCTTCGCGTTCGGCCTCTGCTCCAGGGTTCAGCCTCCACTCTGCGCTCAGCCTCCGGCCGGCGCTGCACCTCCACTCCCGGGCTTGTCCTCCACTCCTGCGCTCGGCCTCTGCTCCCGGGCTTGGCCTTTGCTCCTGGGTTCAGCCCCCGCTCCCGGGGGCGTCCTCCACTCTGCGCTCAGCCTCCGGCCGGCGCTGCACCTTCACTCCCGGGCTTGGCCTCCGCTCCACGCTCAGCCTCCACTCCCTGCTCACGGGCTATTGGCTCTGCCCCTGAAAGCCTGTGAGTCGGTTTCTGCCGCCTCACTCCACGCTCAGCCTCCGACCTGCGCTGGGCCTCCGCTCCGCGTTCGGCCTCTGCTCCAGGGTTCAGCATCCACTCTGCGCTCAGCCCCGCTCCCCGCTCACCGGCTGTCGGCTGAAATTCTGTGAGTCGCTTTTAATGAAAGGTGTTACCTCTTAGGCCGCTTCGTGTAACATCATCTTGTCTTCCCCCACCTTCCTTCTCATCCTGTTCCCTCCAAGGGATTTTTTATTTAGCCTTGAATGAGTGTGTTGATCCCTGCTTTCGACTAAAGAGCTTCCATTCCCACGCTGGACCTAGAATCTATTCAAGGTCTTTCTCTCCTCTGCCCTGTCCGAGGCAGGCACACACAATGTTGAGTTTTCCCCTCTTCTCATTTTAGCTTCATTGACCCCAGAGGCACTGGATGCCAGGAAGCATTTATCTGCCTCCTTTGTTATACTTTGTATTAAAAAAAAAAAAAAGTATGTCCCTAACCTTTATATCTGAAAAGCAATCCCGATGATTCTGGACAGGACAGATATAGGACAGAGATAAAATATGGGTTGTAACATCGTTCCCAGACAGAACTCCTCAGAACAGCTTATTTTGGAAAATTTCTGTTCAGTTCAGTCGCTCAGCTGTGTCTGACTCTTTGCGACCCCATGAATCGCAGCACACGAGGCCTCCTTGTCCATCACCAACTCCCTCAGACTCACGCCCATCGAGTCCGTGATGCCATCCAGCCGTCTTATCCTCCGTCGTCCCCTTCTCCTCCTGCCCCCAATCCCTCCCAGCATCAGGGTCTTTTCCAGAGTCAACTCTTCGCATGAGGTGGCCAAAGTACTGGAGCTTCGGCTTTAGCATCATTCCTTCCAAAGAAATCCCAGGGTTGATCTCCTTCAGAATGGACTGGTTAGATCTCCTTGCAGTCCAAGGGACTCTCAAGAGTCTTCTCCAACACCACAGTTCAAAAGCATCAATTCTTCGGCACTCAGCCTTCTTCACAGTCCAACTCTCACATCCATACATGACCACAGGAAAAACCATAGCCTTGACTAGATGGACCTTAGTCGGCAAAGTAATGTCTCTGCTTTTGAATATGCTATCTAGGTTGGTCATAAGTTTTCTTCCAAGGAGTAAGCGTCTTTTAATTTCATGGCTGCAGTCACCATCTGCAGTGATTTTGGAGCCCCAAAAAATAAAGTCTGACACTGTTTCCACTGTATCTGCATCTATTTCCCATGAAGTGATGGGACCAGATGCCATGATCTTCGTTTTCTGAATATTGAGCTTTAAGCCAACTTTTTCACTCTCCTCTTTCACTTTCATCAAGAGGCTCTTTAGTTCCTCCTCACTTTCTGCCATAAGGGTGGTGTCATCTGCGTATCTGAGGTTATTGATATTTCTCCCAGCAATCTTGATTCCAGCTTGTGTTTCTTCCAGTCCAGTGTTTCTCATGATGTACTCTGCATAGAAGTTAAATAAGCAGGGTGACAAGATACAGCCTTGACATACTCCTTTTCCTATTTGGAACAGTCTGTTGTCCCATGTCCAGTTCTAACTTGCTTCCTGACCTGCATACAGATTTCTCAAGAGGCAGGTCAGGTGGTCTGGTATTCCCATCTCTTGAAGAATTTTCCACAGTTTATTGTGATCTACACAGTCAAAGGCTTTGGCATAGTCAATAAAGCAGAAATAGATGTTTTTCTGGAACTCTCTTGCTTCTTCGATGATCAGCGGATGTTGGCAAAATTTCTGTTAGTAGGGCTCAATTCTGTTCTAGAGATGCTTGGAGGGCTTGATGTAAATTAAAGCTGTGTGACTTGGGTTAAGTTTCAAAGAAAAGAGGCATGATTTTGTTTTGTTTTAAGCATATTTTTCCCATTGTTTTCTAATCAGACCCACGAGTTGAAAATGGTTCTTGACTGGGAAGAAGGCAGAAGCCGTCAGGGGCTGCTCCGGCTCAGCCTGGGCGACTGTCTCAGAGAAGTGCCTCCAGCCCTTGCGTTTGCAGTGTCTTTGTTGGATTCACCTTCTTAGCAAAGAAACCTAGGTGTTTGTCGTCTAATGAAACAGAAACTGCTTATGCGTTTTCCCCTGAATCTAGTTTTTTCTTTAGTTTTGTACAGAAATAACATTTTCAGGTGCATTTTCCTGAAGAGTAATTGTTCCTCTACTCTGCGCATAAGAGAAATAATAGAGACTAAAAGAAAACACCACTCGAAGTTCCCTTTAATTCGTAAATTCTGGCCTCCTTTGACCTCGTTCTCTGGGTTCTGAGATTCTGAGTTTTGACTGAGTGCCAGATCTTTGTCTTGCCTTAGAACCCTCTTCACCTCCCTCTTGGTCGAGCAGTTTCCTTTCTGGGGGACGCTGGGCCGCAAACCCGATCCCACAGCAGCTGCCAGATCTCCCTGATCTGCCCCTGTGATGCTTCTCTCCCCCTTCCACTAGGCAGCAATCTGGAAGTATGTGGGCCTGGGACCCTTCACTGCAGTGCATACACCTAGACACACCTCTCCTCGAGCAACAAAAGACAGAGAAATTCATAACTGCTGCGTGAGCAGCTGGGGCAAACTCGGGACCCAAAATATACGAGACTAAAAAACCCTACTGCCGTTTTTGAAGAGCCTGGAGCAAAAACAGGGCCCTGCACATGCTCTGCTCTCAGCACCACCTCAGGGGCAGGCAGAGCACCGAAGCCCCCCAGACACACTCCCCCTCATATGAGGAGCAGGGTTGTTCCCACCTTGAGGGCTGAGTGGACAAGGGAGCCTGTTTTTTTCTTGCTTCCCTGGCTGCTGCAGATAAAACCTTGCCAATACTTGCCAACCCAATAGAACCTTGCCTGGACTTCTTATCTGGGTTCTAGTCAACTTCTAGTGATTGGAGAAGGGCAAGAACCCTGGTCAGTAATACTGTTAGAATTCCGAGGTCATTACTCCATACCTCTGCCTGTTTTCCCCATAACCCAGCTTAATTTACATGTAGGTGAAGATTGATACCAGAAATAAATTGCTGTAAAATGAGCACACTCCATTTACATTAGAGGACTCCATGGTGAAGACTGCATTTTAAGAATTACATCCTGCACTCAGGATTTACAATCTCCCTTTTAACACTGAAGGGTAGATTGTTTTAAGGTCCATATTTTCAGTAAGCCCTTGAAATCAGGCAAAGGAGTGGTGGGTATTAGGCATGCTTCCTATCCATCCTTGATAGGGTAGGGGTGGTTATAAGAAATGAAGGGAAGTGGGGAGAATCCACACTGACTTTACTTTCTGCAAAGTTAATGGAGATTGTTTTTCTTACCCTTTTATGTCAGCACATTCCCTGGGATTAATGTCTGTTGGGAGGAAAAGCCACTTGGCAGTGCAGGATTACTAGAGGACAGTATCACCAGATGATTACTGTAGTCAGATGCTGAAACAGTTACAGACGTTGACTGTACATTTCGTGATCGCAGAACACAGTGGCTGATTTTAACCGACTGCCCGGTGAGTAGCAAGAGCAGCTGTGTGGAGCGGTAAGAGCCCTGGTCTGGGGCGGGCAGGGGGCATCTGGCTGTGTTCTAGTTCGGCACAACAGCAGATTTGTGAGTCTGGGTTCATCACATAATAACGTCATATGTGTGGGAACACACTGAGCATCCTGAAAGCATTTTCTGTGTGCTGGTTGTCTGTTGTGTAACAACCATCCAAGGCTTGTGCTGTGCTAGGTCGCTCAGTCGTGTCCAGCTCTTTGCAACCCCCTGGACTGTAGCCCGCCAGGCTCCTCTGTCCATGGGAATCTCCAGGCAAGGATACTGGAGTGGGTTGCCATGCCCTCCTCCGGGGGATCTTCCCAACACAGGGATCAAACCCACGTCTCCTGCAGCTTCTGCATTGCAGGCAGATTGTTGAACACTAAGCTACTGGGGATGCTTAGTAACTTAAAAAACAATTGTCATTCTCTTCTACATTGTGCTCAACGGGGTAGTTCTTTTTTGGGTCCCTCCGTGCAGTTGCAAAGGGCTTCCCTGGTGGCTCAGACGGTAAAGAGTCTGTCTGAAACACAGGAGACGCGGGTTTGATCCCTGGGTTGGGAAGATCCTCTGGAGAAGGAAATGGCAGCCCACTCCAGTACTGTTGCCTGGAGAGTCCCGTGGATCATGGAGCCTGGTGGGCCACCGTCCATGGGGTCGCACAGAGTCGGACACAGCTGAGCGACTTAGCTTGCGTGCAGTTGCAAGGACTTCCCTGGTGGGCGCTCAGCATAAAGAATCTGCCTGCTGGTGCAGGAGGTTCGGGTTTGATCCCTGGGTCAAGAGGCTCCCTTGGAGAAGGAAGAGGCAACCCACTCCAGTATTCTCGCCTGGGAAATCCCTTGGGCAGAGGAGCCTGGCGGGCTGCAGGCCATGGGCTCACAGAGTCTGGCACAGCTGAGCAACTAAACAAGAAGAGTCTGTGGAAATGGTTTGGTGACAAAACCACGGTGGGCAGTGTGGTCGCATGACGGATGGAGGGTGATGCGCGCAGGGCAGTGTGGTCGCGTGACGGATGGAGCGTGATGCGCGCAGGGCAGTGTGGTCGCGTGACGGATGGAGCGTGATGCGCGCAGGCAGTGTGGTCGCGTGACGGATGGAGCGTGATGCGCGCAGGGCAGTGTGGTCGCGTGACGGATGGAGCGTGATGCGCGCAGGGCAGTGTGGTCGCGTGACGGATGGAGCGTGATGCGCGCAGGGCAGTGTGGTCGCGTGACGGATGGAGCGTGATGCGCGCAGGGCAGTGTGGTCGCGTGACGGATGGAGCGTGATGCGCGCAGGGCAGTGTGGTCGCGTGACGGATGGAGCGTGATGCGCGCAGGGCAGTGTGGTCGCGTGACGGATGGAGCGTGATGCGCGCAGGGCAGTGTGGTCGCGTGACGGATGGAGCGTGATGCGCGCAGGGCAGTGTGGTCGCGTGACGGATGGAGCGTGATGCGCGCAGGGCAGTGTGGTCGCGTGACGGATGGAGCGTGATGCGCGCAGGGCAGTGTGGTCGCGTGACGGATGGAGCGTGATGCGCGCAGGGCAGTGTGGTCGCGTGACGGATGGAGCGTGATGCGCGCAGGGCAGTGTGGTCGCGTGACGGATGGAGCGTGATGCGCGCAGGGCAGTGTGGTCGCGTGACGGATGGAGCGTGATGCGCGCAGGGCAGTGTGGTCGCGTGACGGATGGAGCGTGATGCGCGCAGGGCAGTGTGGTCGCGTGACGGATGGAGCGTGATGCGCGCAGGGCAGTGTGGTCCCGTGACAGATGGAGCGTGATGCGCGCAGGGCAGTGTGGTCGCGTGACGGACGGGCACGATGCGCGCAGGGCCGCAGACAGATTGTGAAGCGTGTGACGGCTTCAGCCGCGCCTCTGCACCCGGGCTGGGAGGGCTGGATCTGCTGCGGACGCTGCGCAGCTTCATCTGTCCACTCTCTCCTGTGCCGTCTGGGCTTCCTCATGGCATGGAGGACTCAGACAGTCAGACTCCACATGGCTGCTGGCATCCCCCAAAGCAATATTCCAAGAGGCAGCCAGTAGAGGCAGCTCTTAGAACACTGGTGCCTGCCTTTAAATCTGGGGCCAGAAACTGTCCCAGCATCATTTCGTTCAGAGATCCATAGATTCAGAGCATTCCCAGAGCTCACCCAGGTTAAACGGGAAGAGAGATCTACCCCACCTCTCAATAAAAAGTGTCAAAGACTGTATGGTCATCTTTACCTCAAGGCATTATTGAATACTCCTGTTAGAAGTTCCACCTAGGATCCTCTTCCAGAAATCTGTTTGTAAAAAGATAGTTGTAAAGGATAATTTCCAAATGAGGATCAAAGTAGCACCTTTATTGTTGCTAAAATTGTGTCAAAAGCCACAGTCTGCTCCAGCTGAAATAAGGGCTCTCTACCCCTTTCCCCCCTGAATTGAAAGAGGGGGGGGGGCGGCTAGGGTCTAAATGGGTGCTCCACAAAAGCTGGTGTCATGCCCAGAACCAGGAAAGTAGACTCCTGGCTGGACCTGCCAGGGGAAGCAAACAAGTCAAGACCCAGAGATCCAGAGAGAGGAGCTTCTGAGATGCTCACAGGAAGCTTTAAAGTGCTCAGCCTCTCCTCCTCGTGGTGGGGTGCTACCGAGGTAGACCGGAAGTATCCTCCTGGTCCTGCTCTTTCTCGAGAAGTAGAGCAAAAAACTCCGTCTTTTGTCAAGCTGTTGGGGGTCACAGGAGGTTTCAGGCGTTCTTCCTGTAACATTTCACAAGTCCATGCAGGAGTCTTTTGCAGAATATTCAGTTCAGTTCAGTCACTCACTCAGTCATGTCTGACTCTTTGCGGCATGCCAGGCCTCCCTGTCCATCCCTAACTCATGTCCATTGAGTCAGTGATGCCATCCAGCCATCTCATCCTCTGTCATCCCCTTCTCCTCCTGCCTTCAATCTTTCCCAGCATCAGGATCTTTTCAAATGAAGTCAGGTCTTTGCATCAGGTGGTCAAAGTATTGGAGCTTCAGCTTCAGCATCAGTCCTTCCAATGAATATTCAGGACTGATTTCCTTTGGAATGGACTGGTTGGATCTCCTTGCAGTCCAAGGGACTCTCAAAAGTCTTCTCCAACACCACAGTTCAAAAGCATCAGTTCTTCGGTGCCAGCTTTCTTCACAGTCCAACTCTCACATCCATACATGACCACTGGAAAAACCACAGCCTTGACTAGACGGACCTTTGTTGGCACAGTAGTGGCAGAGTATTATTGGCCCTCTTTCGCACTGGAGGAAAGCTGAGGCTCAGAATAGGTTTGCTGTCTGGCCAGGGCCATTGGCTGACAAGGCGCAGAGCCTTGCGTGCTCTCTTTCAGCAAGTTGGGTGGAGCGCTGCTGTGTCTGGTGGGCCTTGCCCCTCCCCTGAACACACCGCTCCCCGAGGCCCTCCCCGGCTTGCTTCTCTCCATCACCCCGGTACCATGCCGCATGGTCCAGCGTGCTTGTCCGTGTGTGTATTGTCTGCCCTCTCATGCGAATGATATCAAAGGTAAAGGGTGTGGTTGGAGTGTAGCAGTCGTGCAAGTACAAGCTCCTGTTGTTTGCACCAGGGTGTTATTCCCTGTGGTATTCGCTGAGTGCCCTCTGCCTGTCAGGTGCCCCCACAGTGAGGCTCTGAGGATGCGGGCTGCCAGCGTCCAGCAGTCCTGGCTTCAGGGCCCTTCACCCAGCCATGGGGGCTCATGATGGGTGCTGGTCCCCTGGAGCGTGAGCAGCGTGGGCCAGCACGTCCCCTGGGACACTGGTGCAGTCTTGTACGGCGGGTTAGGCTCCGTTTCAGGTTAGCTGTTCCTGGCTCTGCTGCTGTTTTCTGTGATGAGTTTCACAGGCAGAAACAACTGCCTCTTTCTAGCCGAGTGCTCAGAATATCAAAACCATTGTCTGGCTCCTCCGCAGAGCAGCAGACCAATTGAAAGTGGATGAAATAATCCAGACCCCAGAAGGGTCCTGCAGTTTAATGAGGTTGTGACTATTTTCCCAAGGGATCCCTGCAAGTCTTTTGTAAGAAGTAAAGAAGTAGCATCTCTTTTTTCATTAATTAGAGTCATTAATTACAATTTATCAAGAAGGAGAGAGTTGAATGTTGAAAAGTGCAGGATATAAATAATAGTTACTAGCGTATTTATAACATACCCCTGTGCTCCAGAGTCTGATAAAAGCCAAGTAATAGAAGAAACATTTTACTGAAACATTAGGGGCTCCGGAGAACCCTCTGAGAAACGAGTCCTTCCATTCAGTGGTGAGCAGCCTGAGGTAGAGACGCTCAGGGATGGGCCCAGGGCCACAGCCAGAGCCCAGGTTTGAGCCAGGATAGTCTAGCTATAGAGCCTGAGTTCTAAAGAACTGTATCACCAGATCCTTTTCCTGTCTTCTCTTTCTTTTTTGTTGATAACATTTTCAAGGTCTAAAGAGTGTATAAGCAAGCCAAGTAAGACATCTAGCAAGTGAGCTGTTTGTATTCTTGAACCACGTAAGCTTGGTGTGTGTGCGAACAGCGTGTAGACATTGCAGTTAGTCGTCAAGTATGCTGGCGTGGGGAGGGAGTTCAGAAGCGGAGTATTTCAGCTTCCCACCCAATTCAGGAATCCCCAGAGAATCACCCTTCCGCTTGGCTTGAACTTTAAGGTCAGGTGAGTAAAAATACTAACAACCAGCATAAGAACGGATGCTAATAATTGCTGTAACCATGGAAACAAACTGGAATACAAATGACAAAAAAAAAAAGGTTCTTAAAAGAGAATAAAACACACACACAGTAATGGCTAGATTTGGGAATTCAGATAAATTAATAAAGACTGGATAATGGAGGACAGTGGTATTGAGAGACGTACAGGGACTGAGTGTCTAGGCATCTATTAAAAATTATCAAACGCTTCGGTTTGTTCCTTTGTTTTGGTTAGATAAATAAGATATTTTGTGTGTTTGTAAAAAAAACCCTAAGATAACCCTTCGTGCAATTAAAGATAAGATGCCTGTCTCCTCAGTGGGTATGGGAAATAAAGGGTCTGCTGCAGAAAACAGATGGTGGAGAAGAAAATACACAGGGGGACTTCGGTGCCGGTCCAGGGGCCACGACTTTGCCTTCCGACACAGAGGGTGAGGGTTCAGTACCTGGTTGGGCAGCTAACATCCCACATACCTTGTAGCCAAAAATGAAAACATAGCATAAAACAGAAGCAATATTGTAACAAATTCAATAAGGACTTTAGCCCACATCAAAAAAAAAAAAAAAGAAGAACTTAAAAAGCAAGGAAACGAGAAACAACAATAAACCCCCAAAGTGTGTGCATTAGTATTAAATTCTGTTAAAACATAAAATAGTTTGAAGTGAACTAAAAAGCAGTATTCCATTATTTGCATTATTTCCCAGTGAGTAGAGTGGTCAGGTCAGTGACCTCTCTGCACAGATGTTGCTGGTTAACATTGCCTCTAGTTACCCTGAAGACAGACTTCATGTCTCACTCACTTTGGTATTGCCAGTGTATAGCTGGTATATGGTTGTCAAATATACATTAAATGATTTGGTTATAAAAAGATAATAAGTGGATAAAAATATGAGGAAACTAATATTTAATCAAAAAGTATTATACACAAGAGAGTGAGTGGTTTCACACTGACAAGTGGTGTAATCAGTAGTGAAGACATAATAGATCCAAAAGTTTATGTGCCCAAAAGCTTCTCTGTAAAATACACGGAGCAAACGCTGTTAGAAACACAAAGATAGATTGGTGGTGAGAGTAGGGGCTTTGTCATCAGTCATTCCTGGCTCTGAATCATGGCTTTGCTGCTTGTTAACTTGGAGCAATTATTTATCCTTTACGAGCCTTGTTTTCATCATCTGCAAACGTGGAAACAGCCTCATTGTTGTGAGGATTAAACGAGGGAACGTAGGTAAAATACTGGCCCCCAGGACCCTTACTTTTTCAGATAAAGTGGGAAGGAAGGCAAAAGGCAGGGAGGAAGGGAGGGAGGGCCCTGTTCTGCGTGACGTGTGTCACTGCCTAGGTGTCCCGTTATTTATTTTCTTGATGACATCTTTTTGGATAGTCATTAGCTTTTGCTAATATTTTCTATCATAAATAAGACTGTAATAAATATTCTTAGAAGTACGTCACTTTGCAAATGTGTAAAAGTGCCCCGGGCATTAACTTTCATGCTGGAACGAAAGGTCTGTCTTCATGACTTAGGCAGTTGCAGATTGCCCTCCAGAGCTGTCAGCCGTCCTCGCTCCATGGCCAAGCACCAAGCGCCGAGAGTGCGTTTTCTCACTCTCTCACCCATTGCATTGTGTCATCAACTTTCGAACTTTGCTCATCTAATCAGTGGAGGGAAAAAAAGCACTGAAGCTTTGATTGCATTCCACTTATTTCAAATGAGGTTAAGCCTCATCCTGGAGACTTGAGTCTTTTAATATTTTTTCCATTTATATTCTTCACTCATTTTTTGTTAGTGTTCTTTATAGTTTAAGGAAACTGACCTCTTGTAAGTTATAAATATGTTTCCCATTTGTCTTTTGACTTTGTTTTATGGTATATTTTTCATGCAGACATTTTAAAAATGCTTATATAGTCAAATTTATGAATTTTTTAAAAATGTTATTCAGGATATATGTCCCAAGTAAAAGGACTTAGCTTCCCTTAGATTATTTTAAAAGGTCATTTTTTCTTCTAATATTTATTGGTTCCATTGTTTATGTCTCAATCCACCTGTAATTTATTTTATTGAAGGTGTATTGTTTTAAAATGACCTCTACATTTTATGTGCTAAAAAACCAGTTATGCTAATAATTCCATGCCTGTTGATGTCTAACACAGAGATACAGAGACCAGGCAACCAGTTCCAGATACCAGCCAGGTGGCTGTTGAAAAGAAGTATGTCCAGACAAAGATCTATATAGCTACCAGTTATGATAAAACAGATTTCTGCTCTTCCACGAAGAAAGAACATTACAACAATAAGGCCTGCAATGGAATTGGCTTTATTGCAGGTTTCTTTGTGGCTGAGTGAGCTAACTATTTTTCAGAGTATTCCAGGAAGCCTCCATTCCTCTGCCTGCTTTTTAAGAAGAGCTTTGCATTTTTCAATGGGGATCATTAGCAAGCAGTTCTTGGGAAATCAGCACCTATAGTAATGGGATATGCAGGACTCTTACTGTCTAAATTGCAAAATGAATTTCCTGGGAATCATATACCTCATCTAGAGGTAGAAGTCCCTGGGATAGTCCACTGTGGCCATCACAGACTGCGCTCCAGAGGGCCTCAGTCCCAGCTGGTGCCCGGCTGCACACACACCCTGAGCCTCGGTTGTGCTCTCTCTTGTAACATTTATTTGCTGCATCAGGTCTTACTTTCAGCTATGGGTTTCTCTCTAGCTGAGGTGTGTCTGCTCAGTAGTTGAGCTCAAAGGCTTAGTTGCTCCATGGCATGTGAGATCTTAGTTCCTCGACAAGGACTGAACCCTGCATTGGAAGGCAGATTCTTAACCACTGGCCCACTAGGGAAGTCCCTGAGCCTCAGTTCCTTCATCTATAAAATGGGGATATAGTTCTACCAACTATAAGGGATTATTGTCAGGTACTCTTGAAAGTTCAAATGCTCAATAAAACATTACTCTTTTTATTATTATCTTGTTTCGGTAAAATTCCTTTGCTAGCATTTTTTTTTCTTTCAGCAAGTATATTTAATGAGTGCCCCTGGGTACTAAACCCTGTACTGGATTCTGGGGCATAAAAGAGATTAAACCAAATACCTGTTATCAAAGAGTTCTAGGTTGTACAGAAGTATGGAAGCAAGATGCTAATAGAAATCTACTGTTAGATCAATAAGGGCAAAAGCGCTGTACAAACTGGAGGTGGAAGGCGCACAGAACAGAGTGACTTATGCCAGCAGTCAGCCTGCGCGCAAGCACCAGCTGGTGGGAAAGTCGATGGGAGTTTCCTTCCCGCCCTCTGAACCCAGCAGCCCTTCTTTCATGCAGGTAACGAGAGGTGACAGCGTCGGATCAGGCCCTAATGCGCAGACGTTCATGAACCCGGCTCCTCTTTTCATCCCGATTAGAGGATAAATGAAATGGTTTCCTGGCTGGGCTCATCCTGGGAAACATTTCGCCTGCTTTGCAGAACCGCCACCCTAGTGAAGTGCAATTTGCTGGACCTGCAGTTGGAAAACAGCAGGGCCTTTGTCAGAGAACAGAGCTGTGGTGACCGGGAGGACATCACGAGACGTTGGTGTGCCTGGTGCCTCATGCCAGCTGCTGCTACTCGTGCCCTTTCCTGTAACCCTTGCAATTCACTCTGATCAATTCTGAGAGCAAAGCCGGGCGTAATGAGTAATCAAATGCAGTTCTCTGGAATCCAGAGTAGAGGTGGTTTTGAACATGGGTGTTGTCTCATTGGAAGAGGAAACCTCTGAGGAGCTGAGAAAAAGAGGTCGATATTTTTGTAAAGCATCATATGGGTTCCTTTCCAGCGGTTTTATTTTGAAAGAACCAGCAGGCCGTGAGCTGAAGCACATATGTCTCACTAGTCTCTGCAGCTGCTGGAATACTATAGACTGGCACCTTGGGAAAAACAGAAATCCCTTTCTCGCAGACCTGAGGGCTAGAGATTCAAAACCAAGGTGTCAGCGTGGAGGGGAAGGGCCCTCTTCTGGGCTGCAGACTTCTCATTGTACCCTCACCTAAGGAAGGGGGCTTGAGGGATTTCTCTGGGGTCTTTTCTAGGAGTGTTAATCCCACTCATGAGGTCACCACCTCACTTCCTAAGCACCTTCCAAAGACCCTGCCTGCTCATCACACTGGACACTAGGATGTCAGCATGTGAGAGGGGTGGGGAGAAGCGTTCAGACCGTGGTAACACAGGTAACTGGAGCCCACGAGTTTATGTGAGTCCTGCAGAAGGACCTGAGATGCCATGTGATAAAAAGAAACACTTGTATGAAAAGTTTCCAGTGGCTTCACAGGGCGTGTCTGTCAAGCACGGTGCTTGAGCCGGGACCGTGGGCTCACACTTTTTCAGGGCTGTTTCAGTTCAGTTCAGTCGCTCAGTCGTGTCCAACTCTTTGCGACCCCATGAATCACAGCATGCCAGGCTTCCCTGTCCATCACCAACTCCCGGAGTTCACTCAGACTCATGTCCATTGAGTCCGTGATGCCATCCAGCCATCTCATCCTCAGTCGTCCCCTTCTCCTCCTGCCCCCAATCCCTCCCAGCATCAGGGTCTTTTCCAATGAGTCAACTCTTTGCATGAGGTGGCCAAAGTACTGGAGCTTCAGTTTTAGCATCATTCCTTCCAAAGAAATCCCAGGGTTGATCTCCTTCAGAATGGACTGGTTGGATCTCCTTGCAGTCCAAGGGCTGTCTCTTATACACATCTCTGCTTCTGAATTCTGTTGATCTCATATCTTAAATACCTCCCAAATCTCCCTGTCTCCATTTCCACGAGCTACATTAGTTCAGGCATTTGGATATCCTTACTAGACTAATACCAGGTCCTTCTAACCAATCCCTCTGTTCCTAGTTCAACACCATCATCAATCTTTTCTTGTATAGCAGCTGGTTATAGTGCTAAAGTGTGCATCTCATCATGCTGATCCTGACTAAAAGTATTAAATGACTCTCCATCTCTTAAGAATAAAATGCAAACTTGCCAGCCTATCATACAAAGCCCCCCATGACCTTGATCTTACATACCTTAAGAGTTAGGTATCTTCAGATGCAAGTGGCAGAATCACCTCTCCAGTAGGCTTACCCACAGAGGAGAACGTACTCACTTAGAAAACTAAAAAGCATGGGGCAGATCAGGTCCAACAGGGTCTAAAGGCTCAGACAGTCTCATTAAAAAGCTGTTTCTCGTCATCCTTTGCTGTTCTCATAGTGACTTTTTACTTGTTTAGGCTCTTCCCACTCAATAACAAGTTTACCCCCAGAAGTTTTCAGGGTTGCCTAGTCCTTATTTAGTAATTCTCTGGAAAGAGAACATCATCTTCTCACGATTTTTAACAAGTCACAAGGCAAAGCCACAATAGTCTGCCTTGGGTCATGGGTACCAAACCCTTAACTAGACACTGCGACTAGGAGGGAAATGGTGACAAGACAGGGTCATCCAGGATTCTGGCTGGCACAATCCTGCCTGAAATACATGACTGAACAGTAGAGTTATCCACAGAAATCAGACTGCTATCACCAAAATAATGCTAGCCTGGCAGAAACAATAGCTATTTTGTTGTCCTCACCCATAAGAATGTCTCTCCCATTCTAGGCTCTAAAATTTAGTGGCTTAAAATTATTTTATCTTATTCATGATTTTCTGGAGGTCAGGAATTCAGAAAGGGCTTAGTTCCTGCTTGGAGTCTCCCTTGTGGATGCAGTGAGATGTAGGCTGGGGCTGCAGACATCTGAGGACTCGCCTGGGTTAGATGTCCGAGACAGCTCCTTCGCAAGGTGACTGTATCGCTGCCTGATCGCAGCTCAGCTGGACTGTCAGCTGAATGCCTACACGTGGCTCCTCGGCTTGGAAGTCCTCCTCCAAGGGGATGGGCTTCTTACATGGTAACCCAGGGTGTGGTACCCCGGCAGTACAGCAAAAAAAGCCACATCACCTTTTCTGACCTAGCCTCAGAAGCCAGGCCATGTCACTTTTCTGGGTTCTATTGATTACAAGGTTTCCCAGACCCAAGAGTAAGAAGGGACATGGCCCACATCTCGGTATAAGAACAGTATCAGGGACTTCACTGATGGCCCAGTGGTTAAGACTCCCTGCTTCCAACGCAGGGGGTGTGGGTTTGATCCCTGGTTGGGGAACTAAGATCCCACATGCTGTGCAATAGGCCAAAAATAAATAAATATAAGTTAAAAAAAAAAAAAAAGCACCTTTTAATTTCATGGCTGCAGTCACCATCTGCAGTGATTTGGGAGCCCAAAAAAATAAAGTCTGAGACTGTTTCCACTGTATCTGTATGTATTTCCCATGAAGTGATGGGACCAGATGCCATGAGCTTTAAGCCAACTTTTTCACTCTCCTCTTTCACTTTCAACAAGAGGCTTTTTAGCTCCTCTTCACTTTCTGCCATAAGAGTGGTGTCATCTGCGTATCTGAGGTTATTGATATTTCTCCCGGCAATCTTGATTCCAGTTTGTGTTTCTTCCAGTCCAGCGTTTCTCATGATGTACTCTGCATAGAAGTTAAATAAGCAGGGTGACAATATACAGCCTTGACGTACTCCTTTTCCTATTTGGAACCAGTCTGTTGCTCCATGTCCAGTTCTAACTGTTGCTTCCTGACCTGCATACAGATTTCTACCTGCCAGGAATCAGTGGCTTCACAGGGCGTGTCTGTCAAGCACGGTACTTGAGCCAGGACCGTGGGCTTACACCTTTTCAGTGGGCTGTTTACCTGCCTGGAATCAAGCTGTGTGTGGCTTCCCGGCACTGTGGGTGTCAAAAGCTCAGATCTTCCGATGTCTCCTCTGTGGTCTCGGGTTTCCCGGGAGACTCTAGAACTAGGATCTGAGCCTTGGGTTGGCGGTGCCACCTGTCACACGGCAGCCGAATTGATGCCGTGCAGAACGTGTGGGCAGGAATGCACTCTCTCTCTCTCTCCCTTTTTTTTTTTAACATATTACACTCTTACTTTTATTTAATGATACATATTCAGTTTTTCAACTATTTCCTTCTTCCTCCAGCTTTATTGAGATATCATTGACATGAAACATAATTATTTCTTTATTGTTTTATCACAAGCTTTCTGGGCTTCCCTTGTGGCTCAGAGAGTAAAGAATCCACCTGCAGTACGAGGGGTCCAGGTTCAATCCATGGATTGGGAAGATCCTCTGGAGAAGGGAAAGGCTATCCACTCCGCTATTCCTGCCTGGAGAATCCATGGACAGAGGAGCCTGGCAGGCTACAGTCCATGGGGTCAAAGAGTCAGACATGATCAAGTGACTAACACACACACTCTTCTCACAGGACACTTCCGTTTTATTTTTTAAACTTCCTTTTTGTATTGGGGTGTAACCGGTCACCACCGCAATGACAGTTGCGGGCGGGCTGCATGTTCACATGTATGTGCGTGCACCCGCCCTCCCCCAGAGTCCCCCCACCCAGGCTGCCGCGCCACCAAGCAGAGCTCCCTGAGCAGCAGGCCCTTCATACAGCCCTGTGCGCTGCGGACCCCAGACCTCCCTGACGACTTCCCTGGGGAGCACTCTTACCCTTGGCGTGCTGTGCTTTCTGACTTGGGGTCCACTGCTGACAGCTGTGGACACCCAAGACCACCTTCGTTTGGTAATGCCACTTTCACATGGGCACAGTGTGAAAGGGTTAAGTTGCTCAGTCGTGCCGGGCTCTTTGCAACCCCGTGGACTATAGCCCACCAGGCTCCTCTGTCCATGGAATTCCTCAGGCAAGAGTAAATGTGTTCAAAATGTGGTTTTCAATTCTTAAGTTACCACTGAAGTACACTGCTTTTTGGAGGGAGTGTGCTCATTTATCAAAAAAGTATTCGAAGCGGACTGCCACTATAATCTCGAAAGTGGTGACCGGAGCACAGGGAGAAGCTCCTGAATGCTCGTGAGCGGGTGGGATGCGTGGACGTTCCAGGCTGATCTCTGCTCTGTGGGTTGTGTTTGCTGCTCTCCCATTCCTCTGGAGGCTGCTTTGCGTTCCATGCAGAACAGCTTTATTGAGATATCATTGACATGAAACATAATTATTTCTTTATTGTTTTATCACAAGCTTTCTGGGCTTCCCTTGTGGCTCAGAGAGTAAAGAATCCACCTGCAGTACGAGGGGTCCAGGTTCAATCCATGGATTGGGAAGATCCTCTGGAGAAGGGAAAGGCTATCCACTCCGCTATTCCTGCCTGGAGAATCCATGGACAGAGGAGCCTGGCAGGCTACAGTCCATGGGGTCAAAGAGTCAGACATGATCAAGTGACTAACACACACACTCTTCTCACAGGACACTTCCGTTTTATTTTTTAAACTTCCTTTTTGTATTGGGGTGTAACCGGTCACCACCGCAATGACAGTTGCGGGCGGGCTGCATGTTCACATGTATGTGCGTGCACCCGCCCTCCCCCAGAGTCCCCCCACCCAGGCTGCCGCGCCACCAAGCAGAGCTCCCTGAGCAGCAGGCCCTTCATACAGCCCTGTGCGCTGCGGACCCCAGACCTCCCTGACGACTTCCCTGGGGAGCACTCTTACCCTTGGCGTGCTGTGCTTTCTGACTTGGGGTCCACTGCTGACAGCTGTGGACACCCAAGACCACCTTCGTTTGGTAATGCCACTTTCACATGGGCACAGTGTGAAAGGGTTAAGTTGCTCAGTCGTGCCGGGCTCTTTGCAACCCCGTGGACTATAGCCCACCAGGCTCCTCTGTCCATGGAATTCCTCAGGCAAGAGTAAATGTGTTCAAAATGTGGTTTTCAATTCTTAAGTTACCACTGAAGTACACTGCTTTTTGGAGGGAGTGTGCTCATTTATCAAAAAAGTATTCGAAGCGGACTGCCACTATAATCTCGAAAGTGGTGACCGGAGCACAGGGAGAAGCTCCTGAATGCTCGTGAGCGGGTGGGATGCGTGGACGTTCCAGGCTGATCTTGCTCTGTGGGTTGTGTTTGCTGCTCTCCCATTCCTCTGGAGGCTGCTTTGCGTTCCATGCAGAGAAGCAGCTAAACCGCTAGCTGTTGAGCTTTCGTGTATCCTCTGATACAGAGCGAGTTTACTGTGGTCTCCATAGAGAACAGGGACTTCAGGGCTGGTGGCCGTGGCCTGATCTTACCTCCTTCAGTCCGTATAGTCACGCGTGGTGTTGCTGTTCAGACGCCCAGGCGTGCCCTACTCTTTGTGACTCCATGGACTGCAGCACACCAGGCCTTCCTGTCCCGCACCCTCTCCCGAAGTTTGCCCAGGTGTATGTCCATTGCATCCGTGATGCCATCCAGCCATCTCATCCTCTGACCCCCTCTTCTCCTTCTGCCCTCAATCTTTCCCAGCATCAGGGACTTTTCCAGTGAGTCGGCTGTTCACATCAGATGACAGGAATACTGGAGTCTCAGCATCAGTCCTCCCAGCGAATATTCAGGGTTGATTTCCCTTAAGATTGACTGGTTTGATCTCCTTGCTGTCCAGGGGACTCTCAGGAATTAGGGTTGTGTGTGACTAACATAACACATAGCTATGTGTATTATAGCTATGAGATATCAGAAATTCTTCTTGATCTTAAGTGGGTTGTTGCAGGGGAAGGTCTGTGATGGGCTCATATAACAGGGTGCATGTAGGCAGCAAGTAGTATACAATCTGCATTTCCTTATTCATTGAAGATAACTTCCATGAGGTTCAGAGTCTTGAGGAAAGTGAGATGACCACAGTAGCCTCCCGGGTCCTCTTTGGAGGCTGTAGAGTTAAGGTCAGCCTGGTTCATGATTCAATAGCAGATTTGAGTCTTCTGGCTGTGTCCCCGAATTGCAGCCTTGATTGCAGAGTATGCTGTGGTTTGGCAGGGAAACAAAGGTGTATTTCTTTGCCTTCTCTTAGATTCCTTATCAGAGTGATTGTGAAATCCCCCCAGGAGGTCTTGTAAGTGAGCCATCAACAGATGACATTGCATGTAAATGGAGCTGAGAAATAGTGAAGCCAAGGACCCAGGCAGGAGGGACGGGCACAGAAGAAGAGCCTGTGCTTGGCTGTCTTGCAGCTCTCAAAGAGTTTAGGCTGGATCAAGACTGCCTCAGTGCAGAAGTCACCTGCATGGGACCAGGCCTTGTGACCACCCTCGAGGCTCTTTTCGGATGTGTCCAGAGGTGGGGAGCTCAGCCCTCATCTCGGCCCATGTGCGGGAGGGCTCGTTCCGATTATGTTAGCCAGGGAGCTCGTGGTTGCAAGTGACCCCACATCTAAACTCATTTTAGGAAAAAGCAGCCTTTCCAGCTCTCTTGACAAAACTTGGGAAGGGCAGGTTTCAAGGATGAGTAGCAGCCGAGTTTGAAGCCTGGAAACCCATGCATTTCCCGTCCTGCTCCCTGTCTCCCTCACCCCTCCTTCCCTCTTTCCGCCTCTGGCCCTTGCTGTTCTCCTCCTCCGTTCTGAGCAGGGGCTGGCTTTCCCGCTTAGTGGAAAGCACGGCCGCCTGCAGCTGCCTCAGTTCTGTGTCCGTGCTTCACAGTTGGGAAGGGTTTAGTGTTTTTTCTTTCTGGTTCTCACGCTCCCTGTTGAGGGGGACGATCTCGTCAGCTTACCTCCCATCTGGTCTCTGTACTCATTCAGCCAAAGTAGCTGGGAAGGAAGAACACCCCCGCTGGAATGCTGTGGTTGGAATAAAAAGAAGTCTTTCACAGAAAAAGGAGGAATGTCAGACTCCAGAATTTGGGGTGGACATTAGAGACATCTAGGGTGCTTGAGAATGCTTTCCTAAATAAAAACTGAATGTTGGTACTTCTGAGTTTTGTCTCCTCCTGAGACACAGAATGCGTTCGTCCGTCCTTGTTTCTGACCGTTCGGATCTGTGAGCACAGGTTCCTCGTCTGACCGTCTGGACTGCTGCAGAGTCCCCTGGCCTTGCGTCCCATCTCCGGGTGACCTTCCCTTTCCCAGGAGCTAACTCCCCCTCCCTCTTCTCGCAGCGCCCCCGTCACTGTGCTCAGCCGCCTTGGCAGCTGTGGGCCTGTTACCCAGTGTCCTATAGGAATGCAGTTCTTTCAGTAGAAAACAGGTTTGGGAACCTGGTAGATCTGTTTTGATTCCATCTCTCCCACTGAGTAAGACTGTGACCTTTTGCAGTGTTCTCAGGAGGACTTTGGACTAATACCCAATAGCCCCAGGCGTGGCATTTAAGTAGGCACCCAAATAAATGCCCACCAGGCTCCTCTGTCCACAGGCTTTGCCAGGCAGCAATACTGGAGTGGGTTGCCTTCCCCTTCTCCAGGGGATCTTCCAACTAGGGATCGAATCCCAGTCTCCCGTGTTGCAGGAGGATTCTTTACCACCTGAGCCACCAGGGAAGCAAGCCCCCCCCCTCCCAAATAAATGATAGCTGTTGTTATTGTCATCATGACTGTTACCTTAATTCCTGACATCCCACAGGTAAGGGACACCCAATCCTCTATGGTTAGTCTATGGAGAAAGAGACAAGACTTTTTCTAACCTGGAAAAGGAAAAACAAAAATTGGCAGGCACAGATTGGACTTTGGGGCTTCAATTTCTCTTTCCTGCAGGCTTCAGATTTCAATCTCTGTGCTTAGGCCTCTGGGAATGTACCAGGAGGTTTTCTCTTGTTCTACCTGAGGCCTTAGGCCAATTGTCTTGAGGGAAATAAAAGCTCTATTATCCCAAGCTAGGGAACTGGACGGAACTTGAATTCCATCCAGGTCAGCTATTAGAGACCCTAAAGGTAGAGATGATTCTTTTCTGGGGCTTTCCTGGGAGCGCCAACCCAACTTGTTCAGCTCAACTGAAGGAAAATGGTTCTTGTATCACTACTCTGGGTTAATGTCTTGGCATTTGAATCTCTCCAGATTGTGGCTCTAGCTTAATTTTCCAGATTTAATTCCCTTTACTTTCTAATACTTACCTTCTGCCATTCAGAAAAGGGCAATTTAGTGTCCCCGAAGCTTGCTCTGTACATGGATACCTCTGAAATTTCCTACATCATTACCCAAGTGGATGTCCGCACCAAACTGAAACCATCTTGACCACCTCATCCATCCATCTGCATCCATCTGTCCATCCATTGAATAAAGTGACATCTGTTCTTTTCTGTGGTCAGTGTTCGGTTCAGGTACTGGCTGTGACCGACATCAAGTTCCTGGCCTTGTGGAGTTTGCGTCCTAGTGAAGGGAGCAGAAAGCAAACACATGAAGAGACGTGTTGGGAGTGTTGAACCTTGCAATGAAAACGAAGCCAACGTGAGGAAATGGAAAGGATGCCGAGGCTGCGGGGGGGCGGGGGGTAATTATTAGATGTGCTCGCTGGGAGCCCTAGACGCTCACTGACTTGGAGGATTGAGAAATGGAAGCCAGCCAGTCCGGAAGGCCACCCAAGTCTCTGAAAGCAGGTAACCATGGAGACGGTGCATCATGCTGTCAGGGCAGGTGTGGGGACTCCTTGGCCGGCCGGTGGTTGTCGTTGGAACTTAGATCCCACGAGCCTTGTGGCCAAAGCACCAAACCATAAAACAGAAGCAACATTGTAACAAATTCAATAAAGACTTTAAAAATGGTTCACATTAAAAAAAGATCTTAAAAAAGTAAAAGATCAAACTATGGATTCACCTGGGTTTGAATTCCAGCTCAACCACTTGTCCCTTACTTGCCACTCTCAGAGATGAGATTTTTTTTTAAATGATATATATTTAATATTATATATTTTATTTATTTTACATTTGATAATGTGTGTGTGTGTTGCTAAACCCTATGTTTCTGGGAACTTTAACTTCTCCAGGTTCCCTGACCTGAGGTCAAATTGGATTTTTCGTTACCATTTTGTCTAATGAACAGAGTAAACCTGCTCTTCTGTTAGACTTGGCTCTCCTTAACTCTCTCTTTAAATTTGATATCCTTTTCTCACTCTGTATGTTGTTTCTAATGAGACATATACATCACATAGTGTTTGGGGGACGTTTACAGGCAAGAAAAATACAAGACCATCACTGACAATGGATCACAGGTTATAATGTCAAAATTCTCCGAAACTCCCAAATGAGCCACGTGTTGGGCAGCACCATTTGTGTCTGACTGCTTTCAGCTCACGCAAGGTGAAGGGAAGAGAATGGGTTGAAAGAGTTACCTGATCGTAACAGCTGACATTCATCGGGCACCCACTGAGTGCAGACACTGGGCTCGACTCAAGCAGGATGTTTCTTTTTTAAGCCTCATACTATTATCATCCCCAGCTTCCAAAAAAAGAAATGGAAGCTTACAGAGTAAAAGTCAGTACCTTAAGAGGTTATAACAAATAAGTGATGGAGCTGCTGGTTTAAGAACTTATTTTTTAATGTAAATTAGTTCACTGGCCCACGAGGGAAGAAAACTTTAATCACGAGCCAAATGCAGGAGGGAGAAGAAAAACCAGGACCAGATGTAAAGGCAGGCATTGCTTCCAGGGCCAATAACAATGTCGCCACCACCGCAGGTCGAGACATGACTGATGAGGATAGACTTCTTGCACGTGAGATCTAACCTTTAACACAGAGCAAAGTCATGGCTGCTGGGGGCAAGAGTGAGGGAAGCGGCATTTGGGACACTTGAGATGGACAGGTAAACACTGGCGTACGTAACGTGGACGACCAGCAGCACCCACGGGAAGCACAGGGAGTCCTGCTCAGGGTCGCTGGCAGCTGGGTGGGAGGGGAGTTTGGAGGGGAGCGATACATCTGTGTATGGCTGAGGCCCTGTGCTGCCGCCTGAAACTGTCTCAACATTGTTAATCAGCTATATTCCAATATAAAATGAAAAGTTTACCAAAAGATCTAGGCTTTGAGAATGAATTTGTATGGATATCTGAAGGAACTGGGTAAAAAGAAGTGGAAATAGCACAGACAAAGAGTGGCTTTGCTGACCTCTTCTGCCCCAAATCCTCTCTTCCACCCAGCTGTCGTGTCTGCAGTTCCCTCGTTAGTGCCTGCTGTCCTGCCATGGCTTTCCTAGGTGTCCTGGTAATGTGGGCCACACCGTCAGAGCCTGTCAGGCTTCATCAGAACTCAGAGCTTTCCTTTCACACCTGCTGCCCCCGCCTCCTGCCCTGAGATAACTTAGTGTCCTCCCCTGGCCTCACGCCTCCTCGTGACTCTCCCTCTATCAGCACTCCTGCACCCTGCGAATCTGCCCCACTCCTTTGCTCTCTGGAGCAGACAGCGTGTGATGACGGGTGAGTTATTAGCTGGGATCCCGCAGCCATAGATAATACGGTTCCTCTCCTTAGCACACAGGATCGCCGTGTTTAAGCAGCAGGCTAATTCTCTGAGTCTTCAGCGTCTGAATCAGAGGAGCTTAGGTTGAGGGGAAGTCTTGAGGAAGCAGACAGGGCTCTTTTAAATTCTCCAGGAGCCTGTCTGCATGCTTAAGTCACAGCCCCCTTTGCTTGTGTGTCAAAGCTGGTTCTGCTTATAGCGTGGAAGCCCTTCGTTTCCCACCTGACACCTCATGACAGATGGAAACGTTTCTTCCGCTTCTCCTTATCGCTCAGCATCCTCCTCTGAACAAATGAGCATCCGTGACCCTTAGTGAGTCAGTTCCATTTAAACAGAAGGCCAGATACACCCTGGTGTATTCAATTATTTTATAATCAATTCCCTTCCTGCAGCATCTTTCTTCCAGGGGTCAGAGAGCACTTTACACACTGTATTGGCAGCATTGTCACAAGTCAGAGCGCAGTGACCAGCATCTGAGGACAGTACTTTAGGAGAGAGTGAATATGAAAAGGCGAATTCGATTTCGATCAACGGAGGATAAGCATTCCTCGCGTTACCTCCGTCAGGTGACACCTTGAAAAACCAGCTCAATAGAGTCATCCCTGGTGAAGGAATTTCAAGCAAGCCTGTTGGTACTGGGGAAGTTCGGAACACAGCAAGTTATTTCACACTGGATACTTAGTAAATCTCTAGAATGATTAGCCATAGAAATGCATTAGTTCAAAATGTTTGTTGACTTCCTGCTGTGTGACAGACACAAGCTCAGCCCTGGGGATTATAGAGGCCTGGGGACACCTCTGTGGGAGGCAGGAGTGAATGAATGCACCTGGTGCTGGGCTTCAGGGACCTCGGATGCAGACTCATGAGACATGTCCACGTGACCGAGATGATTAGAAGACACTCTGGACAAACATAGTGAAGATGAAATGTGTAGAGCAGAGGTTACAAAACTGGCATGCCCACAACAAGCCTGCTCAGAGTATAACAAGCCGTTCTGTGGAGAGTCGGGAGGAATACACACCTGCCCACCCACCCAGCTCCCTTAGACGCATGCACCCTCCACAGATTCTGAGCTGCTTTTTGAGTTTCTCAGAGCTGGGAACGTGAGCCCCTGGTTCCACGTCGGACCTCTCACTTGAGACGGCCGGCTCGGGGGCCACAGCTCCCCCAACCCTGGACACGGTGCAGATGCGGGCAGAGAGGCAAGTGGCCCTGTTTTGCATGTATGCGCCTGGCTGCCTCCCCAGTTTGAAAATGCTGCTGTAGGGTGCGGTGGGGAATGAAGAAGGAAGGTGTCAGCCCTATTTTGAGAAGTGTCAGAGAGGAAGTGACTCGAGTGTTGTTAAAAGCTGAAGTGTTAATTAGGTGGCAAGCGGTGGACGGGCATTCCATGCAGAGGGGACTAGAAAAGGGAAGTCAAGCAAATGCCTGGACTGTCAGGGGAGCTGTGAGGGTTTCCTGAAGCAAGAAAATGTCGTTTCCTGGAGAGAAAGAGAAAGGCCATGGGGGACTTGCTGGGTCAGCTGAGAAATGTGGGCCTGTTAACCCTCCTTCTCTCAGCAACGCCTTCTCCCCGAAGGTGACAGTTGTTCAGTCGATAAGTTGTGTCCAACCCTTTGCGATCCTGTGGACTGAAGCAGGGCAGGCGCCTCTCTCCTCTAGTGTCTACCAGAGTTTGCTTAAATTCATGTCCACTGAGTAGGTGATGCTAACCATCTCATCCTCTGTCGTCCCCTTCTCCTTTTTCCTTCAATCTTTCCCAGCATCAGGGTCTTTTCCAATGAGTCAGCTCTTCACATCATGTGGCAAAGTATTGGAGTTTCAGCTTCAACATCAATCCTTCCAATGACACCCAGGGCTGATCTCCTTCAGAATGGACTGGTTGGATCTCCTTGCAGCCCAAGGGACTCTCAAGAGTCTTCTCCAACAACACAGTTCAAAAGCATCAATTCTTCGGTGCTCAGCTTTCTTTACAGTCCAACTCTCACCTCCATACATGACTACTGGAAAAACCATAGCCTTGACTATATGGACCTTTGTCAGCAAAGTCATGCTTTTAATAGTGAATTCAGCTTCTAAAACAAATGAGTAAAAGATAAAGCCACTCAGTTGCTAAGGCCAGAATCCTGAGCCCATTCTTAATTCTTCTTTCTCTACCCTTTTGTGCACTTTTATTATCGAGTCCTGCTAATGCCACCTCTAAACATCCCTTGATTCCCATCACTTTCCATCATCAGCTCCTGTTTGCAGCGTTCCTTCCAAGGCCTTGCACACGTCCCACATGTGCTTTTTTTTGGTCACCTCAGGTCTTCCTACATGCCGTCTCTCTGCCTAGGTCTTAATTTCCCTGTAACAAGCTCTCGGTCACCACCCTTCAGGTCCCGGCTTAAGTAACTCAAGGTACCTAGCTCTGAACTGGCCCAGCCCCCTATTTCTTCTTGTACAAGATATGGTTTCCCACTGCACGTTCTCAAACACCCTGTGCTTCTCCACCACAGAACATGTAAAGATTTTACAGCTTGCGTGATTGTCTGCGAGGTGGCTCTCGCCGTCATCAGCTATAAAGTCCAAGAGAACAAGGGTAGGTTGCTATCTGTCTTTCCTACTCCATCACCAGTCCCATCCCCAAGTTGGTGCCACCCTATCGTATGAGTCATATTATCTTTGTGAAGTAAAACTCATAAAAATAATGGTAATAAATAATAAAAACAGTGCTTTGCATTACTAATGATTCTGCGGGGTATAGTTACTGCCATAGAATTGCTGAGGGGTAATGACAGTGCAGCTGGCCGTGTGAGCAAAGGAGTCTATTTATCCGTGTTCCATCCATTCTAACTGAACACGCGGGAGGCTCATGGTGGGTCTGGCATTTTTTAGGAGCTAGAGAGCATGCCGTCTCTGTGGGTGCCCCTTGATGAGTGCATAGATGAAGGGGGCAGGAAAGGATGAACAGAAAAGAAGAAAGGAAGGTAGAATTATCAGCCTAAGTGATGGAATAATTTGTCCCTAGCAGAGGCCCGGCCTTGAAAGATAACACGAGCTTTCTTAGCACTTGTTTTTAAAGATAGTTTACTTATTTGGCTGCACTGGATCTTGGTTGCGACCCAGGGGAACTTTATCTTTGTTGCAGCAGCATATGGGATCCTTATTTGTGACAGGCGAACTCACTTGCTGCGTGTGGGGTCTAGTACCCCGACCAGGGATGGAACCCAGGTCCCCTGCCAGTGGGCCACCAAGGATAAGACTTTTTAACACTGAAAATAATCATTGTTATGATTATTGTGTTGAAAAACTGAAAGTGGAAATTTCTAGCCACATCGCATGATTGCTAGAAATTAACAAAGTGAAGTCTTGAAAGCTTGGGAAGAATCAGGTAACATCTTTAATGCAAAGATTTGAGTGGTCTGTTCAGCCAAAGAAGAAACAGAATGGACTCCTGGGGAGTTAGGTTAGCTCACAGATGGCACTTTAGCAGACAGGGACTCCTAGACCAGCTCAGACTGTTCATGCTAATGTGTGTGTTGGGTGTTAGTCCCTCAGCTGTGTCCAACTCTCTGCGGCCCCACCAGGCTCCTCTGTGGGACTCTCTAGGCAAGAATACTGAGGTGGGTTGCCATTCCCTTCTCCAGAGGGTCTTCCCACCTTGGGACTGAACCTGGGTCTCCCCCATTGCAGGCAGATTATTTACAATCTGAGCCCCCAGGGAAGTATCTCAAGCCAATCCCAGTGTTACAGGTGCTAGACCCCAGCGAGCTGGGCTTTCAGGGGAGAGGTAAAGATGAGAAAGACAGCTAGCTCCTAACCTCTGAGTCTGTTTTAGTTTTCTTCATTGCAAACCTTTATCAACATTTTTCACAAGACTTTCCTAGTAACCAAGAGACTCACGGGCAACCCAAGACAGGGGCCTCTTCATAACGTACACACAACCAACCACAGGATACCACCAGAGAAGCAGAAAGAAAGAAGAGCGGCAGGCACATACAAAGACAGACTGGAGTGGTTTAGAAATGGTGTACATGGAAGGGAGTTTTCCCGGTGGCTTAGATGGTAAGGAATCTGCCTGCAATGTGGAGGGCCTCGGTTCAATCCCGGGGTCGGGAAGATCCCCTGGAGAAGCGCATGGCTTCACTCCAGTATTCTTGCCTGGAGAATTCTGCAGACAGAGGCGCCCAGTGGGCTACAGTCCATAGGACTGCCAAGAGTCGGACAAGCCTTAGTGACAAATACTTTCACAAACTTTTGACTTCCACATACATGGAACACGTGTATTCAGCATACCAAACACAGTAAACAGCTCCTGTACGTAGAAAAATCAATAAATTTAAACAGTCTTAAACAAGAGAGAGATGCTTTGGCTTCTTGGTAAGCAGTCTGGTCAACTGTTAGCATATGATATAGGGAATTATTCACGACAGCCTTGGTCATGTCAAGATTCTACAAACGTATAAAGAGGAAAGAGATGGCTTTTCCTTTCTCTTTTATTTTCATCTTTAGCCCTTGAACTATTGGAAGGTTTGCCCTAGCAGTTAATTTTTAAAGCTGAGAAAAGTAGGTTGGAAAAACTAACTAGAAATAGGATCTGACCCAGACCTCCTAACAAACCCCCGAGAGGCTGTCTTCTAAAGTTTTTCCAGACTGTCCTCTGATTCAGAGCTTGAAAAAGCAGGCATACTAGAAGATTATTATGAATATGACCAGTGTTTGAAATCATATTTGTGTTACTTACATTTCAACTATTAGTGAAGTAGCCACTCTTTACCATTTCCTTTTTGGGTGCCAGGCACTGGACTGCCCTTTACACATATAATTACTAACAATGATGAAATCGTTGAAGGGTTGGTAGTATTATTTATTTTTAGAAGAGGGAAATGAGGCCCAGAGGGATGCAAACGACTTAAAGGCCCACAGCTGTGAATCACAGGGCTGTGGACTCCCAACGCTTGGGTCTGTCTGCCTCCAAAGCCTGGGCTGTTTCCACTGCACTGGCCTTAATGAAACCAGAGCACTGCCTTCAGTGAACAAGCATATGGCATTAGTACCACACTGGCCTTTTGCTGGGCACTTAAGTATTAATGACATTACCCCGGAAGAAATTTTTATATTTTATTTTCCTTTGGAATTCTCTGTCTTGACAAGCACTAAGCTGCCTCCCCTTCTCTGGGCAGCTCCAGAGTGGTCCTTTGGCCCCTGAGGCAGGAATCTGACTTTCCCAGACACCGTATCGCTTGACCGGCCTTCTTCCTCTCTCATCTTTACAATTCCTGTACGTGCCAGATGCTTCAGAAAACAGACCCTTTGTACTGAATTTCCAGACCACAGTTCCCAGACCGCGGAAGGATGAGGACCAAAATATTTTTTTATTTCATCAGCTCTATTTTTTGTGGATGGATATATTTTTAGAGCCAGTTGAAAAGGAGGGGGGAGAAAAACCCACTCCCAAACAAACAACTGCCTGATCTAAAACAGAAAATGCAGGAGTCTTCACATCCATTAGAATGGACAGGATGTCAGCTGTTGCTACAACAGAGCTTGTTTGAATAGAGTCAGAATGTAACTGTGTGCAGAGCAGGAGGTGGGGTGAGAGGTTTGGGTTGATTAGAGAAGTCACAGGGTACTCTTCAGCAGGCATCAGACAGTTAAACTCTGGTGAAGAAGTCCATTTAAGATCTCATCAAGGAGACGATCAATGCCTAGTAATGTGTAAAACGTATTTTGGGGGAAAAAACAGAAAAAATGGAAAAAATAATCACTTTTTTCCTCTCCACTCGGAGACAAACATGTTGAAAAATTGGTATATTATTCTGCCATTTTTACTTGAAAATACAACATGGATCTCACTGGTTGAAAAACAATTTTCTTTCCTTTTTCCTTTGTTTTGCTGATGACTCGAGGCTTATGGGAACTCAGCTCCCTGACCAGGACTGAACCTGGGTCACACAGCCCGAAACCCTAACCAGTAGGCAACTAGGGAACTCCTGGAAGCAAAAGTTTGGCATGATTGCTTTTCATTGCTTCAGACAATTCCTTGAGTGAATATACTAGGCTTGTTGTCTTTTTATGTTGCTTTCTACCTACCTTTTATAAACTATCCCTGTAGACACTCTTGTAGGCTGAATCCTTATCCAATACTGATTTCCTTAGGATGAATTAATAAAAGTAAAATGCATTTATTGGGCTAAAAGCTCTGCATATATTCAAGATTAAACTGTCCTCAGAAAGGTCTACAGTCTGAATACACGAAATGCCGTTTCTCTAATCTTCACTAACACTAAATATCCATGACACTAAGTGATAAAAAGAAAATCATCTTTTTAAAAGCCGTCTACTTATTTTGGTTGGCAAAATTAATCCTAAGACTGCAACTTTTATTTATGAAAATACCTCCTTGACCTTTCTAGGTGAGAAAGGCTAGACCCAGGGGGGTGGAAACCTTCTTCTGTAAAGGGTCAGATAGTGAATATTTTAGGCTTTGTGGGCTGCAAAGTCTCTGTTGCAACTGCTGAAGGCCATAGAGAAGGCCTGTGGCCCGTTCTAGCAAATCATTCACAAACACGGGCTGATTTGACTCCTGGGGCGACAGTTTGCCTCCCCTTGGGCTCGGCCCTCAGAAGGCTGTTAAGGACAAGGCTGACTGACAGCAGGCAGGAGCGCCTCGCAGGCGGCGGCGCGGGTTCCTGGGGGCCTCCTGCAGCGGGGGCGGGAAGGAGGGGCTGGGGGCCGGAGGCGGGAGAGAGCTGGCCGGAGAAGCCGCGGACTGCAGCCCTATGGGGCAGGCCGAGGGATCTCGTCCCTTCCACTTGCTTCCCGCGCGCTCCGCGCAGGAGGCCGCCGCCGTCGTTCTCGAGCCTCCATCCCCGCGTGGGGCCCGTGCTCTGCGGGGTGACGGGACGGTCGGGAGAGCAGACGCCGGCGGGCCGGGGCGGGGCCCGGGCGGGCGGGGCGGGAGCGCGGGGCCGCTG
>SJXQ01010591.1:164148-174933 GCA_006408695.1 Aepyceros melampus
TGCTCCCGAGCTCGGCAGGCAGCCCGGGGGCCGCGCCTCCGTGCGTCCTGGGCGGCTGCGCGGGCAGCCCTGGGGGCGCGGAGGACCGGGGCGGTGGGAGGCGGCCGGGGACGCGGAGGCCCGCCGGCCGAGCAGCCGGCTGAGGGGCCCGGGCCGGGCGTGGGGCTCAGGCGCCTCGTGGGGGCCTCCCTCCAGCCGCCCTGCAGCTGCTGCCGCCGCGGTCGGGGCTGAATGCAGGTGGAGGGCTCTTAAGGGACCCCTCAGACCTCCTCCGTCCTCGTCCTCCTGCCTTGGTCGCAGGGCAAGGTCGCAGGGCAAGGTCGCAGGGCCAGTCTCCCAGGACACCTAGAGGCGCAGAGCGCACTTGGGGGCAGGGAGTTGTAGTCGGAATACGACTGCATTTTATTTGGATAATGTTTAAAAAGAGGATATCAGAAAACTGAAGGCCTTGGAATAAATGGGTTTAAAACAATGATATTTTAGTATTCTAATTCTTTGTTTAAACATGACACTATACTAGATGCTTTAGACAGAGAGAAAAGGGGGACAGCAGATGGACTTGTGATTCCACCGACTGCTTGCCCTTGTTTTGGTTTTAGAAGACTAAAATGTGCCCCCAGTTAATCTATGTATGGCATCTATTCAAAGTTTCTTTTGTTCTGGAAAGACTACCAACACTAAAATCTGATATAGAATATTAAAATAAAAGGAAAATGTTATGTCCAGTTGTATCAGTTATAACAGTATGTTATATTTACTGGTAAAACGCTGCATTAAATATATTAAGAACTTGTGCTCCATCAAATATGTTAAGGGCCACTGAGAAGCTTAGTTTTGTATTCTGGTGTGGGGGCAGGGGTGGTATGAAGGAGCCGTTCCTCCAAGGCTGGCAGAGGGGTCCAGACAGACAATAGTTCCTGATCACCTTCTCACACAGCTCAGAGTCTGTATAAATAGGATCAACAGAGCCCTTCTGTTCCACAGAGTTGTGGTGTTAGTATTCATCTTGGCATATATGAATTTGTCGGCTTTTAGAAGGAAGTAGGGGGTACCTGGATTGGGAAGATCCCCTGGAGAAGGAAATGGCAATCCACTCCAGGACTATTGCCTGGAAAATCCCATGGACAGAGGAGCCTGGTAGGCTACAGTCCATGGGGTCGCAAAGAGTCGGACACGACTGAGCAACTTCACTCACAGGGGGTACCAGTTAATTTTTAGTAGACTCACCTTCTTCCAAAGGTTAATCAAATTCTCTTCCTAATGAAATCAGAAATAAATGGAGGTGAAGACACGTTCCCCAGCACATTCGTTTCTTAGGAGGGATTTAGGGACCACAATGAAAAGCGCAGCATTTTCTTTTCTTGGCCCAGTGGCTTAACGGCACAGCGCCCTGTGCTTTAACCTGAGACACGCAGTCAGGCAACAGATGAGGCTGTCTCGGCACCATCTGCCGATCCACAACCTCCCACCCTTCCCATAGTCGCTCAGTTGCTAGACTGCCTGCTGTTAATTGAATGTTTTATTCATGGGTTGCAAGAGGGTCTTACTTTATCAGGAGGTAGAGAATTAACACTTGGACCATTGCTGAAATCAAATTCCGTGAGATTTTCAGCTTCCTTCACGGACGCAGACCTTTGCAGGAGACTTCCCTCGACATTCTGTCAACATGGTCTGATTACCCCTGCTCGCGTTACAGACCTCAGTTAACTAGAGTGATACCAGCCAGGCATTATGAACATCAATCAAGAAGCCGAGGAAAAGGTGTCCAGCGCTGGTTTGTCATTACCTCTGTGTTCCATGCAATTTCTGGACTCCAAGTGACAATGAAACACAGACCCTCAGTGTCCTTTTAAGATGTGTGTCCTTTGAAGATTAAGCTTCATTGGACTGGTCCTCACATACTTTGTCCCTGCTAATCAGAGGTTTCTTTGGAGGACAATTGAGCAGAAAGACCAACAAAGAAGAATCTCTGTTTCCATAGTACGGTCACTGACTTAGAACGTAAAGGTGCCAGAGCAAATTGCTAACTCCAAACCCTTTTTAATACTCACAAGAGAAAAACAAGGGTAATATTAATGGAATGGCCAGCAACCCAGCAAGTAAGAACATGTCCGCCATTAGCTGTCTTCTAAGAACAGCTGAAGTTCTGATAGTTACCCCAAAAGAATGCTGGTTCTGTTCTCAGCATCTGACTGTGGAACTTGGACCTTTCCTTTAGGAGTTCTGTGGGTTTGAGGTTTTGACTGTGCACAGGAATTACTTTAAAACCTTGTATACATAATACCATGTTAGGTACCTTGAGAAATTTCTCATCCGTAATTTTGGCCCTTCATGGTTTTGACCTTACATTTAAGAACCCAGAGCTTCCTCTGCTGTCGACATGAGGTGAGTTGTCAAGGTTGTTCAGCAGAGTAAGTCTGTAGCCTGGTTGTGCGTGTACTCAAGGGTCTTCAGCCTCTGATGAGTAACCTTTGATCATTCTCTTAATCTATTCAAAAGCATGTATACATGCTGCTATATTTTAAATGGATAGCCAGCAAGGACCTACTGTAAGCACCGGGAACTCTGCCCAATACTATGTGGCAGCCGAGATGGGAGGGGAGTTTGGGGATACATGTTTATGTATGGCTGAGTTCCCCTAACGTTCACCTGAAACGGTCACAACATTGTTAATCGGCTATACCCCAATACAAAATAAAACATTTTTTAAAAAAAGAAAGAAACGATGATAAAAAGAAATAAAGGAATTGCTGTGTTTAAAAAAAAAAGCAAGAATAAAAACATAAACTATTATAACAACAAAACCAAAAAACTCATAGACCAAGTGGCTTATAACCCTCTCACAGCTCTGGAGGCCAGGAAGGCCGAGCTAGAAGTGCTGGTGCTTGCTGTATCCGGTGAGCGCCCGCTTCCTGTTCGCAGCTGGTTGTCTTCACAGCATCCTCGCGTTGTCAAGGGAGCTTTCTTGGGCCTCTTTTATAAGAACACTAAAAGCCTCTTGATGAAAGTGAAAGAGGAGAGTGAGAAAAAAGTTGGCTTAAAACTCAACTTTCAGAAAACTAAGATCATGGCATCTGGTCCCATCACTTCATGGGAAATAGATGGGGAAACAGTGGAAACAGTGTCAGACTTTGTTTTTTGGGGCTCCAAAATCACTGCAGATGGTGACTGCAGCCATGAAATTAAAAGATGCTTACTCCCTGGAAGGAAAGTTATGACCAACCTAGATAGCATATTCAAAAGCAGAGACATTACTTTGCCGACTAAGGTCCATCTAGTCAAGGCTATGGTTTTTCCTGTGGTCATGTATGGATGTGAGAGTTGGACTGTGAAGAAGGCTGAGTGCTGAAGAATTGATGCTTTTGAACTGTGGTGTTGGAGAAGACTCTTGAGAGTCCCTTGGACTACAAAGAGATCCAACCAGTCCATTCTAAAGGAGATCACTCCTGGGTGTTCATTGGAAGGACTGATGCTGAGGCTGAAACTCCAATACTCTGGTCACCTCATGTGAAGAGTAGACTCATTGGAAAAGACTCTGATGCTGGGAGGGATTGGGGGCAGGAGGAGAAGGGGACGACAGAGGATGAGATGGCTGGATGGCATCACCGACTCGATGGACATGAGTTTGAGTAACTCAAGGAGTTGGTGATGGACAGGGAGGCCTGGCGTGCTGTGATTCATGGGGTCGCAAAGAGTTGGACACGACTGAGCAACTGAACTGAATGTCCTTTTTGAGGGTGGGGCACCTTCAAAGGCCCTGCCTCCTAAATCCTCACCCTAGCAATTAGCATCTCAACATGAATTTCAAGGTGGGGAGGGGACCCGAATAATCAGTCCACAGCAGTAGTGAAAACAAACAGAAAAGGCTTTTTAACCATTATTTTAAACCATTTTAGTGACAACATTTTTTTAATTAATTTATTTCCATTTTTTATTTTTGGCTGTGCTGGGTCTTCCTTGCTGTACACGGGCGTTCTCTTGCCCAGCAGCCTGAGGAATCTTTCCAGACCGGGGATCAAACCGCTGTCCTCTGCTTTGCAGGGTGGATTTTTAACCACTGGACCACCGAACCACCAAGGAAGCCTGCCCAGCATTTTCTGACGATAACACATAATGGGTGTAATGTCCGTGGCGGGGGCAAGAACAGAACAGATGATTTGCTGTGCTCAGTCTGGTGTGGCGGCTTTAGGATGCACCCTCCCTGCTTCCCCCACGGTCTTCTTTGGCCACAAAGGCGGGTTTGGCATCCTTTCCTTGTGGTTGTCATCTTTTCCCAAATGCACTGTTTTGCATTTGCCTTCAGGGAAGGCAATACCCATCCGTTTGATCACTTCCAGAAAGAAAAAGGATTTTTTTTTTTAACTCTGAAAGGCAGATCCATGCTTCCAGTCGGTCTGGGAATCTTTTAAAGCTCCTGAAAAAGACAGCTGAATGAAATGCCACCTGTGTGGCCTGAATAGTTAACAGATGTTGGAAAGATGATGCGGGGGGCGGGGGAAGCTGGGCTAGGAGTCACGCTCGGGGCACCTGTCCATCAGTGCTTCTGCTCTGTGGGAACATAAGTGGCCTCAGATGGATGCGATGGTTTCAGCTGGAGACATCCTCCAGAGCAGGCGTGCTGGTCGCCTCTCTCAGTAACGTATCCATTGCCTGTAATCCTGAGTTGGTACACTTTTCCTTATATCTCGTGGAAGCCCTTTTTACTGCTTTTTAAACCAATATAATGCAGTGCCTAGGAGATGGAGGAGAGGGGTTTTAAAGGCACAGTTTATGCCTCAGAGTGCTCTCCCTGAGCCAGCGGCCGTAAATCGGCAGGCAGTGCTCTGCTCGGCTGGAAGAGGCCTGACTTCTTCTAGTCAGATGTCTTTCATTTTGTTTCCTTGCTTCCATAGACCCTGCCATTTCCTCCTGGTTTTCTTTTCTTTGTTTCTCTTTCTCTCTCTACTTTTTGGCCAAACCACGTGGCATGTGGGATCTTAGTTCCCTGACCAGGGGTCGAACCTGCAGCCCCTGCAGTGGAAATTCAGAGTCTAAACCGCTGGGCTACCGGGGAGCCCCATTCCTGCTGCTCTCCATGCAGCCCGCTCACCTGTGTCTGCCTCGCCAGGCCCTGTGGATCCTTGGGTTTTGTGAATCTTACGTCCTCAGTTGCATAAAAGAAAACATAACTGTGGTCGCCTGTGCATCTCCTGTACAAACTAAACTCCAGTCCTGACCCCAGGATACTTCTGGAGAACGCAGAGTTACTTCAAGTATTTTGTCCCATATGGTTTGGTGAAGCTGACAGTGTTTGCCAGTTTCCATGGTGTAAACACTCTCACCGTGGCTGAGTCCATGCAGTGCTGTCTGGGAAAAGGCGCTCATAGTCACCTGTGCAAGCCAGCTCCAGAACCACTCACGTTGCTGCCGTCACGCCTGTGACCTCTTTTGATTTCTTTGTTCAGAATGAGCTAATCAGATGAAGAGGACTTAGCTTTAATCATGGACAAAGCAAAAGGCTCAAAGGAAAATATAAAATATTTTTCTCCGATAAACTTTAGACATTATGTAACATGTGGAGTCAGCACATTTTTTCCCTATAAATGGCCAGATAGTAAATGCTGACCACCAAAGTGTTGGTCATATACGGTCTTTGTCACATGTTCCTTCTTAGCATGCCAGCCATACAAATAGAGCAAGCAGATTGGCCTGTGAGCTATAGCTTGTAGACCCCTGATACAAAAGGGTAGAAATGATAAGATGCTTATTTTTTTTAATTTGAGGTGGTAAAATAGCACACTTCCAATATTTATCTGAATATCAATGCACAGAATATGAAGCAAGGTTACCTAGAGATTTTTAATACAGGAATAAAATTTATGAGTAGCTGCCACGAAGACTCGGTAGACTTGGGCATACATCTGGCATATATTCTCTTTAGGATAATGCTTCATTTGGAAGGAAAAGGCCTACAAGAAGTGGATGTGGAGGCACTGAACACCAGGAACCTGCATCCTTGGGCCTAGAGGATGTCATACTAAGAGAAGAAGGTCAAACAGACACACGCCGGCGATATCGCTTAACGCGGGTCTAAACAGTGGTGCACATAAGGGGCTTCTCTGGAGGCCTCGTGGCCGAGACTCTGTGTCCCCACCGCAGGGGCCCTGGGTGCCATCCCTCGTCGGGAAACTGGCTCCCACATGCAGATCCTCACACTGCCGCAAAGACCTGGCGCAGCCTAGTAAGTGTGTATTTTTAAAAATGATGCAAATGAACTTATTTACAGAACAGAAACAGAGCTTCAGACATAGAAAGCAAGCCTGTGGTTACCAAAGGGGATGTGGAGTGGGGCGGGGGGCGGTTTAGGAGTTTGAAATTAGCACGTGTACACTGCTGCTGCTGCTTAGGCAACAAGTCCTGCCCCTCTGTCTGTGACCCCGACTCTCTGTGACCCCGACTCTCTGTGACGTGGAGTGGGGGGCGGTTTAGGAGTTTGGAATTAGCACGTGCACACTGCTGCTGTTGCTGCTGCTGCTTAGGCACCAAGTCGTGTCCAGTCTGTGACCCTGTGGACTGTAGCTGCCAGGCTCCTCTGTCCGTGGGATTTCCCAGGCAAGAATCCTGGAGTGGGCCGCCATGTCCTTCCCCGGGCAATCTTCCCAACCCAGAGATCGAACTCAAGTTTCCTGTCTGGCAGGCAGATTCTTTACCACTGAACACCAGGGAGGCCCATGTACACACATATATAAGATAGATTTACAAAACAAAGTCCTACTATATATCACAGGGAACCATACTTCGTATCTTGTAATAACCTGTAATAGGAAAGAATCTGGGAAAGAATACATATGTGTATATAACAGATTCACTTTGCTGTGCCCTAGAAACTAACAAAACATTATAGATGAACCATACTTCAACTTTTAAAGGAAGAAGGTGGGGCACCCTTGTGTGCAGACTCACTACCCGGTGTCTGGTGTGGGCAGAAGACTGACATGAGGCTGCTGTGCCTAGCGGTTAGGAGCGTGAGCTGTGGGCTCAGATCTGCGCTCTGCCACTGACCAGCTGTGATATATCAGTCTTAAACCCTCTGGGCCTCAGTTTCCACATCTGTAAAATGCAGTAATAATTGTAACCACTCCCTAGTCCTGCTGGGAAGTGGAGTCAATAGACTGAAACTGTGTAACGTGTTTTTGGCACACGGGAAATGCTGTATTAATGTGTTATTATTGTAAATATTATTATTGTTTGCCTGCAAAATCCAGTAAAGGGAATAGATGATGCCTCCTTAAGACATCATTCTACAGAAGAAAGATGTGGAAGTGATGAGGGAACTTGAACCTGAGTGCTTTTTTCTTTCTAAAATATGAAACAGAGCCTGTGCCCAGCTCTTGACCACGGCAGCATCCTGACCCAGAAGACAGTGAAAGTGGTCAGGCGCTGGCCTCCTTCTCAATCTTGTCTTCAGCCCTGTTTATAAGTGGCCTCTCCCTTCCCTTTCTCTCCAGCTTTCTTCATGTCACTAAAATTAAAGAATCTGTTATATTATCCTGTCCGTGGCAAACAGAGATCATAAATCTTTTTATGGAAGGGATACAGACCACTGCTTTCCTGTTAAACTTCCTTTAGGACCGTTGACTGATTCCTCCTTGGTCTGGATCGGAGACTCCAGGAACATGGATTCATGCATGATAGTGTTACTTTCACACAGGCCAACCTCCAACTTTTCCATTAATTTGCATTTTGAATAAGTCACTCAGCATTTATGATCCTCCACTTCCTCACCAATAATATGGGAGTAATAGCAACGCTTACCTGTCTGAGCAGAAGGCAAAACTGTGAGGAAGAATTAGAACTCACTTCACAAGCCCAAGTGCTTTGTAAATATTTCATACTTAGCCGAGGTAAATGTTGGGGGGCATGGAAGCCGGCATTCATCTTTTTGTCGTGACACCTCTCTAGATGTGCCTAATTTCCCAGTCCAAACACCGAGGACCCTGAGATTTGCTGACCTTTTCTCCTTTTATTTTTCTTCTTCTGTTGGGTTGGCCCAACCTAAACGAACTTTTTGGGCCAACCCATCTTAATCCCTTTACAAAGAGTCGCTTTAGCTCATTAGGAAGCCCAGAGTCCCGCTGACTGCGCTGAGTTCCTCAGCGCTGGCACAGGAACACTTAGGCCTCACGGGGCAATTCCCTGTCTGACAGGGGCGTTTCCTTGTGTTGGGCTGGACTGCATGTCCTAACTGTGCGGCGGCCCCGCTGGGGGCCCTTGCTCTCATTAGGATCGCTTGCAGACAGGCTTCCCTCCAGCCACCGCCCCGCAGGGTCCTTGTCACTGCTGAGGCAGCCCGGTTTCCCGACTGAGGCTGGAGCCGTGTGGTGAGTGGAGGCGGCAGAGGCTGAGGGTCCGATCCCTGGTGGGGGACTGTAGCCCCACATGCCAGCTGGCGCAGCCACAAATAAACAATAGTTCTTTAAAATTAAAAAGCATTTAATAATGCATGGAGATTTTCCCAGATTACCTCTGCCGTTTCTCTTGAAATGACGAGAGCTTTTCCGCAAACACTTGTCTGGACGCTTTGTCATGAGGGAGGTTTGTGCACTCAGAGGAGAGCTCCGGCCCCTCCTGGTCAGTTGCTAAGCCTGGTCACTCTCACCTGAGCTGCCTGACAGAACAATTCCTATTGCTTTGCAGTTTCAGTTTATTTCTAAATTGCAGGAATGGTGGATGTGTGAAGTCTTCTGTAGCATTTATTGGAAACAGAGCATAGATTTGGGATTTCTTGAGGCTGATGTTTAGTGAAACAAAGAAAAAAAACCTTGTGCTTTCTTTTTTCTGAATGGTGATGCCTGTACATGATCTCAGCTCTAAAGTACTATTATTGAAATCTTTGATGGATGATGTTCAGTGACTGCTTTAGAAAACAGAGTTATGATAAATGATTTTGGGGTGTTGATGGGGGTATTTCTTTTTCATGCAAGAAGGAAGGGAAAAAGGACATAGGGAGGCAGGGAATGAGAGAAGAAATCACTTAGCCTCATCAAGACTTATTTTCCTTACATGAAAAATGAAGATAATAGTAATCATTACCCTATTTGTCTTGGATTCCCTACAGTTAGACTCCATATGAAAGCCCTCCTCCATCAGAAAGTGCTTTAGAAGTCCTAATAGATGCTGTTGCTTGTGTGATGATGATGCATGGAAAGCTGGCTTCCCAGGCTGCACAAATGCTAAGAACTCTCCTGCCAGTGCAGGAGACGCAAGAGATGCAGTTTCGATCCCGGGGTTGGGAAGATCCCCTGGAGAAGGAAATGGAAACCCACTCCACTATTCTTGCCTGGAGAATTCCATGGGCAGAGGAGTCTGGTGGGCCACAGTTCATGGGGTCTCAAGAGTTGGTCGCGACTTACTGACTAAACCACCACCACCATCTTCAACCTTGTTGTTATTAGTTGCTAAGTCGTGCCTGACTCTTTTGTGACCCCATGGACTGTAGCCGACCAGGCTCCTCTATCTGTGGAATTTTCCAACCTTTAAAGTCAACAGTTGATCTGACTCCCTAAGCAACTTCAGAATGCTCATGTCCCCTCAGTCTCTGGATATTCCTTGTGGTTAGGTCTTTCTCAGCTTGTTTTGGTTTTCATTTCTTCTATCAAAACTCACTGGTTTATAGGAGATAATGTCAGCTTAGACCCAAATTGCCTTTCATTCCCCACTTAGAAAGCATCATTAGGATTATATGCTATAAGTCTTGAGATTTGTTTAGGCAAATTCATAGCTACATTTTTTTGATGCTTCATAGTTGACAAAGTATTTTTCAAATATTATTTATTTAGAGCACTGACTCTGTGGGGTAAGAATCTTAAGTTTGGAGGGAGAAATGAAGGTAATAATACATACTTGTCTCCCAGGATTGATAGGATTAAATAAGATGCTGTTTATTAAAAGCTCTGCCTAGCCCCCTAGCATACAGAAAATACATATTTCTAATACCTCTCATTTATGGATGAAGAAACAAATTCAGAGAGGTTATGTGATATGTTTAAGGTTACAGGACAAGTCAAAGGTGGATCCATCAGTCAGACTGCCCCTTCACCATGCTAACATGTCATGAGGAACGGCCAAAATATTTGAAAGTTTAAGTTTGGATTCCATGTTACAAACTATTGAGAGAGAGACAAAAGGGAGGAAAAGGAAGAGAGATAAAGAGAAGGAAGAGGGAGGGAGTGCAAGCACGTGCTGTGGTCTGAGTGTGTCCCCCCCAAATTCGTGTGTGTGTGGGGGGGGGGGGTGAGTGTGAGTGCTCAGTCCTGTCCACCTCTGCAACCCCATGGACTGTGGCCCACCAGGCTCCTGTCCATGGGAGTCTCCAAGCCAGAATACCGCAGTGGGTTGCCGTTTCCACCTCCCGGGGATCTTCCTGACCCAGGGATGAAACCCCCGTCTCCTGAGTCTCCTGCATTGCGGGCAGATTCTTTACCACTGAGCCACCAGGGAAGCCCGGATCCATATGCTGAAATCCTGATGCTCAGAGCGATGATTTTAGGAGGCAGGCCCTTTGGGAAGTGCTTGCGTGATGGGGGTGGGCCTCCTCTGAAGGGGATCAGCCCGCGTATAAAACAGACGCCCCCGAGTTCTGTGGCCCCTCCATCACGAGGGCACGGTGAGAAGTCTGCCGCCTGGAAGAGGCCTCCCCCTGCCCGCTGACACACTGGCCGCAGACTTCCAGGCTCCAGGACTGTGAGACGTGAATTTCTGTTGTCACCACCTGCCCGGTCTATGGAAGTTTGTTATAAGAGCCCA
>SJXQ01010591.1:176315-199949 GCA_006408695.1 Aepyceros melampus
GGCAGAATTCTGAGGAAAGCAGACTCGTGTTCCCGGGCTCCCAGCCCTTCTTCGGACCCTCCCGACCTCACGTTCAGCATCTCTGACTTCTGCCTGCTGCAGAGTCTCACGCTCACCCAAGGTCTCTTTGGGTTCCAGGTGGTGCAGTGGTAGAGAATCCGCCTGCCAGTGCAGGAATTGCAGGAGACACAGGTTTGATCCCTGGGTCGGGAAGAGGCCCTGGAGGAGGGCACAGCAGCGCGCTCCAGTGCTCTGATTCTGCAGACTCCCCATGGGCAGAGGGGCCTGGCGGGCTGCAGTCCAAGGTGCTGCAAAGACCTGGACACGACTGAAGAGACTTAGCACACACACCCTAGAATGGCACCTCATCTAAGGAGTATCACCAATATTTTCCAAAGGTCTCAAGCTTCTTCACAGTGACATGAGCATATATTTCTTTGCATTGCTGTCGGTCGTTAGATACGGGACCATAAAGTCTGGCACACAGTAAGCACTCAATAAATATCAGCGCTCATGGCTGCTATGCGAATAAAGTGTGTCAGTCTTGACCTTATTTTAGACGCTTCTTTCTCTTTCTGCTGCTCCATTAACTTTTATTCAACAAAATATTTGCTGAATACGCTCTAAGCACTGTGCTAAGGTCTTTCGTTCACTGATCTTACTGATTCCTCACAGTAAGCCTTGAGCTGGATATTACTACAAAAATAACTTCGCCGTCCTGGGGATATAGCCTTGAACAAGACAGATGTTATACCCACCTCCCGGGGCTTGCAGTACAGTGGGGAAATCAGATGTTCAGCGAGTAATTACAGCACAGCCATCCCACCAGCCTGCTCTCCTGGAGTTGCTTGGCTACTTATTCACATTGGTTACTGGACCCTGGATTTTAAATACAATTGGCCTTCCTATTGCTAAGGGCTCCACACTGTGAGATTATATCCCCAATCTCTTAGGGCTCTTATCAGTGAAGATCCTGAAAGCTTAGAGATGGAAGAGAATGGAGAATATGTGGCTATTTGTATTTTTTTAGGTTAGAGCTTATTATTTGTGATTACCTGGTAAATAAGACACACAGACCTAAGCTTCTTTCTTTCTTTCAAGAGGGATCAAAGAGCTTGGAATTCCCAGCCAACATCCTCACAGAAGGCGGTTGGTTGGTTGGTAGAAGAGGAGTTTAGAACAGACCTACCGCTTGGAGATCCGACTCACTGAGTCTGCTGGGCCGGTGCAGCTCCACAGAGCAGTGTACCAAACACAGAAGTAGCGCTTTAGAGAGAAGAATGGTACAGACACCTACACGTACCCACCACTGCCAGCCACACTCCCTTTCTTAGCCCTCGGTTAAAACCACAGCCAGATCGTCAACATGCGTGGGCGTTCTTGTCCGTACACAGTGATCCCTCAGGTACGAAGACTCACTCCCGGAAGAGGAAAGAGTGGGCCACAAGTGACTCTGAAATAAACTAGCATAGTTTTTAAAAATCACTTTGGGAGTACTTCTCAGAGACCATATTCGTCTACTTCACGCTTGCATACATACAATTTTATTCCCTGTTAGGGTCTCTTGAATGAAATTAGTTTCCTTGTTACCTCCTTGATATTTGTCACATGAATTAGCTACAGTTCAGATTGTCCCTGCAAGCAATGTGTTTTACACCAAAATATAAATTCCTGAAGGCATAGGAAACGAGAGTTGGTGTTTTCCTCACTGCATAAACTTCCATGCCCTTTTTACTTGTCAGCCTGCTGGAGTCTCAGACACACAGTGTACACGGTCCCTATCCATCAAATATTCCTTTGCTTGAAATAGAAATGATCAGCTATTCATTGAGGGAAATGACACAGTCATGTGAAAGCAAAAGGAAAACCTTTCATGCTCAGGAACCCAGAACCCACATCCCCCCAGCGAGGCTTCCGCTTTTCTGGTTAATTGTGAGGAATAACCAGAAGAGTCTACTTTAAAGTATAAATTCTGCTAGAGATAACAAACATCATTTTGAATGTCCTTGCCTTTTATAAAAAATCATAAACTAGAATTCTGTTTTCCTCTCAGCAGCCCAAGGTTGCAGATATGAGAGTTAAGGTATTTGATAACCAAAAGTTATAGGAAGCTATTTAATAACCAAGGGAGACTTGAAGAAAAAAGTAGTCATATCCGTGCTTTGAAGAAAAGAACACGGCCATTGTATCCTGTGAAAAGTGTTGGTAATAAACTCTTTACAAAGGTGTTGAGCTTTCCAACTTTTAATTTTCATGCCCTCATGGAAAGATAAGCATCTTAAGAAGAGCCAAATTGTTTCATTCAGCTATCTAAAGAAGCTCCAGTTTTGAGACACTGCTTACTGCTTATACAGTCCTCCCATTTCCATGAAATAAAATTTTCATATTAGTTGCCTTTGCAGAAATTATACAGCACTTGGGAGTGCTGAGTGTTTTCCATTGGGGTTCATTTTAGGGGAAGTTAAAAATTGAACAAGTCATAACCATTACCCAGAATTATACCCATGGTCTCCAGGAAGAGCTGGGGTGCTGAAGGACAGGCAGGCCTGCCGTGGGCATCTGCAGGCTTGGCTCCTGGTTCTGGGTTTGGTCCTCGTTCACTGAGCAGCTCAAGACAAGTCTGCCCTCAGTGGACCCTGGCTTCCTCCCTTGCGACATGACATGGTTTTGTGTAGCCCTTTCCTACACAGATGTTCTGTGACCCTTGCAAGACCAGGGAGCTAAACTTCTCCAATGAAGTATTAAGCAGTCAGGATCTTAAGTCTCAGGAGTCATCTCTTCCAAACCCCATCCATGGAGGATTTCATAACTGGCCCAGAAAGATAATATTGTCCTCCTGATCCATTTCTAATGCTCTGTCATGGACTCCCCATCTCACATTCTCTGTGTCTGAAACTAAGAAGCTACTGCTGCCTGATTTTATAGAACATGTATGGTTTCTTAATGCTGTGGTTGTGTAGATATTTTTAAAGAGAAAAAAAAGAGCTAAGCAGTCTTTTTCTTGAGCAAACTAAAATAACAGTATAATTTGACCCAGATTTATAAAACTGCAATTTATTCATTGAACTGGAAACAACTGCACTTTTTCTTCTTAGCTGTTATTTATTAAGCAACCCCATGGCAGGCATTGGGCTAAGCTTTCTTTCTAGACATACTATTTAAAATCTAAATAAATCACCATGAAAGATAGGTGTCATTATGCCCACATTATAGAAGATGAAATTGAAGTGCAAAGATATTAAGTTGCCTAGAGTCACTCAATTTGTGGTGGAACTGAGATTCCAATTCATCCCAGCAATCCTAAACACAATATACCGTATATGCATACAGATGTATATCGTATTCATATGTATCAATGTATATAAAACATATCAAAAGATGTGTGTAGGGCTAATGTTTCCACTTCCATTTCTAAAACAATTTGTTGCGAAATGAAACATTTAAGTTCACCACTTGATGATTCAGAATGCATTTACAACATCTCCTAGCATAGAGTGGGTTCTCAGCTTGGTTGAACAGATGTGTGTGTTTGCTCAGACTCTTTGAGACACATGGACTGTAGCCTACCAATCTCCTCTGTTCATGAGATTTCCCAGGCAAGAATACTTGAGTGGGTTGACATTTCCTCCTTCAGGGAATCTTCCTGACCCAGGGATCAACCCCACATCTCCTACATTGGCAAACAGTCTTACCACTGCGCCATCTGGGTAGCCTCGCTTGAACAGATTTTGGATTTATAAACATGGGGCTTATGAACGGAACGTCACTGTGGGGTCAGTGATACGCTCGGCAGTGTGTTTGTTGAGTTGCAATGATGGCTTTTGTAGTCTCCATGTTTGCACTTTGACCTGATGCCATAGTCATTGGCATGGTGGCTGTCGGGACTCCAGGACATGAACCCACACTCTCTGTTTAAAATATGTTGGTGGAAAGATTGGGTCTAACGAACAGCTTTCAACTCACACGTTTAGCAGTAGCTCTGCTCTTGCAGGAGGTTGATGATGTTAGGTGTGGCCCTTGCCCTATCTCTTCAACATGTTCCAAAAGGGAAACAACTTTCCCTTTGGGGACCTTTGGTAAGCCTAGAACATGTGGGCAAAGTGTGGAGCTTTTAGCTATAGTTGATAATGATTATAATTGTAGCTACATAGGAAAATCTTATTTTTCAAAATAATTTTCAAGAATTCATGCATGCATTGGATACATAATCCAACAGCTACTGAAGTCCTACCTCCAGCCTTCCCCCTCATTCACCCAGTTCCCTTCCCAGAAGTAACTGGTGTGTTCCAGAATATTCCAGAGATACTCTAGACATCAGTTCAGTTCAGTTGCTTAGTCGTGTCCAACTCTTTGCGACCACATGGACTGCAGCATGCCAGGCCTCCCTGTCCATCACCAAGGAGTCCATCATCCGGGAGTTTACTCAAACTCATGTCCATCACATTGGTGATGCCATCCAACCATCTCATCCTCTGTTGTCCCCTTCTCTAGACATGTATAAGCACTTAAGTGTTTGTGTATTTTTTTCCCACAAAGAGTAATGCATTTTACACAATTTTATACCTTGCTTGGAAAACAGAACTTTAAAACAGTGTCCTTCATGTAAGGGTCAATTAATACATATTTAGTTTAATAAATTAATCCACAAAGGCAATGAGCAGGAGGCAGGGAGAATATTTCCCTGGGAGGTAGTAATACCATTCTGCAGTACAGCTCAGAAAGATTTGCCTAGGAGGTTGTCTTCTAATCTTATTTGTTCCTCTGTTCTATAGTAGGAGGCTAAAAGACCGCAGGGCTTGGAATCAAACTCACACAGACTTTTTTTAGCCATTGATTTTCCCAGTGATCAGCAGACAGAATTCTCATAAGCAGCTACCCAGCCCAGTGCTAGGGACATGGTGGATTTGATACAGGAATGGTAGAAACTTCTGCTCTGTCATGAATCTCCTCTGTAGTGTGTTGGTTCTACCTGGGTCTCTTTGCCACACACTGTGAAAACATCTGGCAGTAGTTTTTCTAGTCTCTGAAAGCAGTGGGCAGCATTTACTGAGTATTACTCTGTGCCAGGCGTTATACAAAGCACTTTGCATGCATGATCACATTTAAGGCTTTTAGCAACCCTATAAGATCATTACTAGTACTTTTCAGACCAGAAACTGAACAGAAAAGTAATTTTCGCACAGTCACCCCTTGGGTGAGTGACGCCTCAGGACTTGAATTCTGGGTTGCCTGAAACCAACATGCCGATTCCTCCCTCACCCGGCTGCTCCTTGTCTAGGTCTGATGGCTTCACGCCTGTGGACACGGCCTGTGGACATCACAGGGGAGAATGAACTTGTTATATCTCAACCCAGTTCTCCGCTCACATCCCTCCTTTACATTCCTCATTAAATTGTTGCAAAAAGCAGTAACAAGATGAGGCACACCTTGAGCCCACATGTCAGAAGCGCTGTGTTCTCTGCCTCCTTGGTCAGCAGGCAAGGGCTTGTACAGAGGTGCCTTTTCTGATCTCTGCCGCTCTCACCTTCCAGCCCTCCATTCGGGAGAACCTTCATGCCCTTCGTCTCTTGATCACGGCAGGTGCCATGCAGTTCCTGCGGCGTAATGCAAAAAGAAAGGGAGAAAAGTATTGCCTGAGATTTCTGGGAAACATTACTTAAGCTAAAGAGAAGTGCTGCAGATTGACTGTTAGACTCTTAGCACTAGGAATGCCTGGACGCTGTTTTGTCAGCCTTCCAGTTTCAGGTTTTTATGACTGTTTAATTACCACCATGTTCCACGTTGCCAGGATTCCTCTTCCAGACACTGTGGAAGTTCATTGTCGATTACAACCAGCTACATGCAAGCTGTACATTGTGAGTCTTTAATAGCTTTCTCTACTCCACAGCACTCTTCACAGATAGTCCAGACAACGGCTCTGATTTTCCCTCTTAGAAGACGTATTTTTTTCCCTTATGTACCACGAGAAAAAAAAGATCAGATGAAGCTATTATCTTTCTGCTTAAGAGTGATTTTCCCTGTAACGATTGTTAAATACAAGTCTGTTTCAAAGTGTCCACCCTCATCTTACATGGTATCAGAAATCTATTCAGAAATGTATTTAGCCATTCGAATAATTCTGGGAATTACATGTTGATATCGATGTTGAAAGAGGAGTTTAATCCACAAAGGGTGATTTAATGAAGAAAATAGCTTTGCTGTTGGAATATATGGTTCTTTACAAAGCAACAAATCAAATCCTTATCCAATAACATTTACACTTAGTGGTCAATGGTATCTCCAAGGACATCTAAGAAACTAGAGAAGAAAGCATCTGAGGGCTAAAATAATATTCCGCTTATTTAGTGATAGCTGATGATTTTTAAAGAAATGTAAGTTTTGAGCATAATCTAAATGGGGAAAGAATTTGGGGAAAAAAAGTGCATATATATGTGTAACTGAGTCACTTTGCTGTTCACCTGAAACTAAGACCACACTGTTAGTATGCTCCAGTACACAAGAAGAATTAAAAAGAAATGTAAGTGCTAAAAAACAGATTTTCAAAACTAAATGAACACAGAACATACAAGTAAGGATGAGCCTAAATAGCTCTGGTGAAGCCGCACCAGTGAGCAGGGACGACTTTGGTTCAGGTTAGAGATGCGGTGGACACAGAAGCCTTCTTGTGGCGGGAAGGGAGAGGCCGTAGTGCGCAGTTCCAGGGGAACGAGATGCTGACCACCCCTAGCAGGTTGGGCGGGTTGATTGGATTGGTTTGTAACAAGTCAACAGTCACACTTTTTTTTTTTAGTACTTTGGTACTAGTGGTCTAATTCATTATCAGTGTTGATAATAATGATTAACTTAATAGATTTGGTTAATGATATTGCAGGATTTCACATAGCAACTCCTAAGAAAGTCTCACCTGCCTGAGATTGATGAGGCACCTGTCTTGAGGTAAAAAGGCAGACTAGACACGTCTTTAGTCTCCTTTCAGCCTGTTTACTGCGACTGACACCTTGTACTGTCGACCACTTCTCGGGCATGGCAGCAGTTCTTTCTCTGCTGCAGCTCCCACCCCCAACTTCCTTCCTTCAGCCCTCTTTCCGTTTGGGGGCCCCTGAAAGCAGAGTCTGAGACAAGGACTTCGGTGCAGGCAGTTGCTTGGGAGGTGATCTCAAGAAGCTGAGCTGAGGGCAGAGAGGTTGGTGCAGGAAAGAATGGAAGTCCATGAAGGCCACAGATTGAAACACTGAGCTCGTTTCCGCTTTGGACACCTGGGGGCCCAGGATGACCCCCCGCAGAGGCCTGCAGGCTGCAACCTCGCCCGCCAGTCCCTGCAGCCCCTCACCTTCCCTCTCGCTTCCCCGCCTCATCCCCTCTTCCTTCCTCATCTTTGGAGAAAGTTCTGAGGCAGAGGAGTTGAAAAGCCTTCAGATGAAAGGCTCTCGGTGTCTAAAGAACCGCCTGCCTCAGGGAGTGAAGTCAGCTGTGGTACCAGTGACAGAGGCCACGGGGAGGGGCGGGAGCCCCCGTCAGCAGCTGCCATGGAGTCAGACCCCTCACTCAGCACACCCGCCTCTCCGCCCCCGGCCGCTCCACGACCGTTCACTTGCTCCCTGCCAGGCACTCCTCCTCCCCGTGCTCCGCGGCCCCCAGCACCCCTCCTCCCGCCGTGCTCCATGGCCCCCGGCCCTCCTCCTCCCCGTGCTCCGCGGCCCCGGCCTCCTCCTCCCCGTGCTCCGTGGCCCCTGGCCTCCTCCCGCTGTGCTCCGTGGCCCCCGGCCTCCTCCCGCCGTGCTCCATGGCCCCTGGCCTCCTGGCGTTTCTCCTCTCCCCGGGTCTGTCTGCCCACTGTCTTCCTCACTCAGCTGTGCGGGTCTCCCATCCCTACCTTTCTGCGTCTCTAGCTGATGCCATCTCGTTTGGGGGCCTTACCTTTTTTAATCTGCTTTCCATTTCCCCAAAACAAAAAGACCAAGAAGAATGGTTTCCAAAGTTCAAACCTTATATCAGGTTAGAGATCATAAAAAATACCGTGAACTAATTTACAGCCATAGCTTTAAAATCTAGTGCTTCCTTTCCATCAAATGACTCTTTTCCCTATTCCACGTTCCCTAGAAGGGAATAGCTCCTGAAAATAAGGCTCCGTCTTTGGACGCTGGAGTGTGGCATATGTTGAGAGTTCAGCTTGTTGGTGAGAGCTTTAACCCCGGCCTCCTCCCGCCATGCTCCGTGGCCCCTGGCACTCCTCCTCCCACCGTGCTCCGCGGCCCCGGCCTCCTCCTCCCCATGCTCCGTGGCCCCGGCCTCCTCCCCGTGCTCCGTGGCCCCGGCCTCCTCCTCTCCGTGCTCCGTGGCCCCCGGCCTCCTCCCGCCGTGCTCCATGGCCCCTGGCCTCCTGGCGTTTCTCCTCTCCCCGGGTCTGTCTGCCCACTGTCTTCCTCACTCAGCTGTGCGGGTCTCCCATCCCTACCTTTCTGCGTCTCTAGCTGATGCCATCTCGTTTGGGGGCCTTACCTTTTTTAATCTGCTTTCCATTTCCCCAAAACAAAAAGACCAAGAAGAATGGTTTCCAAAGTTCAAACCTTATATCAGGTTAGAGATCATAAAAAATACCGTGAACTAATTTACAGCCATAGCTTTAAAATCTAGTGCTTCCTTCCATCAAATGACTCTTTTCCCTATTCCACGTTCCCTAGAAGGGAATAGCTCCTGAAAATAAGGCTCCGTCTTTGGACGCTGGAGTGTGGCATATGTTGAGAGTTCAGCTTGTTGGTGAGAGCTTTAATCTGAGAGCTGCAGGGCACTCACCCTGGACTGAGCAGGGGACTCCGTGTTTCCTAGTGGCAGGGCAGGACTGTAATGATGTGCACCAACCAGAACTCATCGAAGTAGGCAGCCCCTGGCCCATGGCTGTCACGCTCAGCCTACCGTGTGTCCAAGAGCTCTGACTGGCCGTGTGACCCACACACGTGTTGTCTGGTGCCCTGCCACAGGGGGGCTTTGCAAGGGCCCCAGGCTGAAGCTGCAGTAGAAAAGCTGATGAATGTCCAAAGCCTTTTTTTCTCTCTGCTCTTCTCTGTTGGTTTCCTTTCCAGCTTCAGGGGCCCGAAAGATCTTGGCAGAGCCTGAACTAGTCTCCTTCCTGCATGGTGAGTGAGCATGAGTTTGAGGCTCCCTGACTCGTGGTCCATCACACATGCTGCCCCTGAGTTCCCGAGACACACTCGCCTCGCCTCTCCGGTAGTGATGGCGGGGTGTGTCATCATTTGTTGTCGTTGAGTCACTAAGTCATGTCGAACTCTTTGCGGTCCCATGAACTATAGCCTGCCAGGCTCCTCTGTCCGTGGGATTTCCCAGGCAAGAATACTGGAGTGGGCTGCTGTTTCCTCCCTAGGGGATCTTCCCAACCCAGAGATCAAACCCATGTTTCCTGCATTAGCAGACGAGTTCTCTACCACCGAGCCGCCTGGGAAGCCCATCGCATCATTGTCTGTTTCCATGTCTGCTTTCTGCAAGACTGGAAGCACCTTGTGGCAGGAAACATACCTGAGGAGGAATCGTAGCCCCCACGTACTGGACGTTCAGTATGAGCTGGACGCGGTTGTACAGCTATACGCCCATTTCATTTCCTTTTGGGAAGTTATTATCTTTATTGTGTGGAGGGAAATTTTGAAGTTGAAGAGGTCAAAGATACATGGAGGGAGGCCAGAGAGGAAGATGTACAGAGAGAGGCCAGAGATATACAGCTTTTGAGGGGGCAGAATTGGAACTTGGACTCAGTGGCCTGTGTGTCTAAGCTCGAGCATATGACATGAGCTGTGTGGTGCCTCTTTCCTGATCAGCCAACTAGGAGTGAATGAAGGGATTCACAGAGCAGGCTTAGCAAATTCCAGACTCGCCTCACATGTTTATTTACTCTCTGCATTTGGAAGTGATGCCAATCACACCCATCCTTCTAACACTGAGGAAGTGCCTTTGCTTTGCTTTCTAAAAATAATTTCAGTTGGCCTTCTGTATAGTTTTGTAACATTGGCATATACAATTTAAGTCTTCTATAAGCATGTATACCATGTAATGTGTATGTGTGTGTATATATATGTGTATATATATATATATAATATTGTGCTGTATAGAGCTCATTTGAACCATCTTTATTTAACAACATAACGATACAAATATTCTTCCATACAAAACATTTCTTTGATATAGGTGGAACAGGTGTGTTATAAAAGAACCATATTGGAAGGGACTTTTTGAAGTCACTCCCACAATCTAAAGCAATGTTTTCAAGCTTTTTTAAAATTAAAAAAAATTTTTTCTGGCTTACTTCCCTGACCAGGGATCAAACCTGCACCCCCACATTGGAACTGCAGAGTCTTAACCACTGCACCACCAGGGAAGTCCCTCAAACTTTTTTTAACCATGACATTATTTTTTCTCAATAAATCTATATAGAATATCAACAGGGCTTCCCTAGTGACTCAGATGGTAAAGAATCCACCTGCAATGTGGGAGACCTGGGTGTGATCCCCAGGTCAGGAAGATCCCCTGGAGAAGGAAATGGCAACCCACTCTAGGATTCTTGCCTGGAGAATTGCATGGACAGAGGAGCCTGGCAGGCTACAGTCCATGGGGTCACAGAGAGTCGGACACGACTGACCACCTAAGCACACAGAATATCAACAAGTGACAGTAGGGCCAATTTGCATACGTTTATTTTATAAGTGTAGCTTTGCATATTTACTTATCAAGAAGGCAACCAATTAAAGTAATAAGGCTGCTTTGGCTAGACAGCCCTTTTTAATTGCAAGTTACAACTGGCACTGGCAGTTTTATGTATACCTCAGCATCTCGTTTTGACTGTGTGATGATGGGCAGAGCATGGCCCACACAGATCAGTATCTGTGACCCATCATCAGTGGTTAACACATGCCGCTGCAATTAGCTGAGCACGTGCTGCAGGAGAAGCTTGATTCCAAGGTCCTTCGAAGCATGCATCAACCTCGCAGCCGAAGTCCAGACCTTGGTGTGCACCCATCGGTCAAAGTTTCATATCAGACACATTGAAATCCACGAGTACCCCTGTTTGTTACTGTTTAAAAAATAATCAAAGGTAAGTTTTCACTGAAAAATGAGATCTTAACCAAATATTTGTGTAGCCCTTTAAAACACACTTTATAGAAGTCTGAGATTCCATGACACTCTAGAGTTTTCTGGAACTTAGCTAGGAAACTAATATATTAATAGCATCCCTTGCAAAGTCTAATCAGTTTATAAAAAGTGAAAAACAGGGACGCTACCCAAAAATACCTCAGGAATATACCCAAGTATTTAAATCCCCTCATAATGTCAGAAAATTTTCCTCACGTCTGAATCAAGTCTTTGAAGTTGTGGCCTGAATTTAGTGCAGTAAATAGAGGTTCTTGGAAGATCCTTGATGACTGATAGCTTGAGGCTTCTATGGGATGGAAGGAAGTTGGTCCCTCTCCCTAAATAAATATATTCTCTCACCCAGTCCTGACGTAGCATCATGGGTGCTTGTGGTTGCCTGCTCCTGTGCTCACTCACAGTGGACTCTCTGCCACCCCATGGTCTGTAGCACACCAGGCTCCTCTGTCCATAGGATTTTCCCGGCAAGAACACCAGAGTGGGGTGCCATTTCCTCCTCCAGGGGATCATTCTGACCCAGGGCTGGGACGTGAGTCTCCTTCATGGGCAGGTGCTTACGGCTGAGTCCCCTTGGAACCCTCACAGGCCTAGGCAGCATCACTCTCTGATTACCCCCAGTTCAGGTCAGTTGCTCAGTTGTGTTCGACCCCATGAATCGCAGCATACCAGGGCCCCCTGTCCATCACCAACTCCTGGAGTTTACTCAAACTCACATCCATTGAGTCAGTGATGCCATCCAGCCATCTCATCCTCTGTTGTCCCCTTCTCCTGCCCCCAATCTCTCCCAGCATCAGGGTCTTTTCCAATGAGTCAACTCTTCGCATCAGGTGGCCAAAGTTTCAGCTTTAGCATCAGTCCTTCCAAAGAACACCCAGGGCCGATCTCCTTCAGAATGGACTGGTTGGATCTCCTTGCAGTCCAAAGGACTCTCAAGAGGCTTCTCCAACACCACAGTTCAAAAGCATCAATTCTTCAGGGCTCAGCCTTCTTCACAGTCCAACTCTCACGTCCATACATGACCACAGGAAAAACCATAGCCTTGACTAGACGGACCTTTGTTGGCAAAATAATGTCTCTGCTTTTGAATGTGCTGTCTAGGTTGGTCATGACTTTCCTTCCAAGGAGTAAGCATCTTTTAATTTCATGGCTGCAGTCACCATCTGCAGTGATTTTGGAGCCCCTCAAAATAAAGTCTGCCACTGTTTCCACTGTTTCCCTATCTATTTCCCATGAAGTGATGGGACCAGATGCCATGATCTTCGTTTTCTGAATGTTGAGCTTTAAGTAAACTTTGTCACTCTCCTCTTTTACTTTCAGCAAGAGGCTTTTTAGTTCCTCTTCACTTTTACCCCCAATGTCCTGCCAAAGCGGTAGGGATTTCTTTACCTCGCCTTGGCAGAGAAGACATTCACCTTGGTGTATTTTCAGAGTTTGGGTTTGGAAAAGCTCCCGGTGATGCCCTTCAAAGCACTTGTGTGTATCTCTCACCCTTGTTGTCCTAACCCCATTCAGAATGGCTGGGGGTGGCAGTGGGCAGGCAGGCAGGCAGGCAGGAAAGCTTGTCGAGTGACCTGACCGAGGAGTCTCCGTGAAGTTGGACTCACTTGCAGCAGATAGGAGCAGGAGACGCACGCAATCCAAGGTGTAAGGAAGGGAAAGTTGTCAGAATGAGGTCACAGGGTCAGGGAGTCAAGAGGGTTTGATGCTGACTGGCTGTGTCTTATGCTGAGAAAGACTCGGTCTATCCTGACCGGCTTATGTCAGGCTGTTATCAGAACCAGGATGCTGGGTCCTGGAACAGGGGCAAGATAGGGAGCTGGAAAGAAAGGAAAGCTTTGCGTTTTCTCTGGGTGCTTTGAAGGAAAACTTCAAAGTTTTCTCTTTCTCTGGGTGCCAGGCAAGGTCTAATAGGCTTAGCACTGGGCACCCCAAAGGGCACACGGGGATTTGTCCACAGCCTTGTGACTCTTCTGGGGCTCTTCTGGGCACGGCACACCAGGGGGAACTGAAATTGCTCGGCGGGCGCGGCCTCAGTTCCCAGGTGGCTCAGGGGGTGACGTGTCTGTCTGCAGTGCAGAAGGCCCGGGTTCCCCGGAGCGACTCCGCTGTCACTTAGCGGGCGCGGCCTGGGGTGCTGCCGGCCCCTCCGCGCCTGTCCGTGTGTGTGTCTACCACGTCCGCCCTCTCCAGACGGTGTGGTGGCCCAGACTTCCCGCAGAATTCGCGGCTGCATTCTTTTCTCTCATTCTCTTTGAGGGTAATTGCTCCAGGGTGCTGTGCTGGTTTCTGCTGCACGCGAGCATCAGCCACGGATGCACACGCGCCCGCTCCCCGCCCCGCCCCGGGTCCTCACCGAGCGCGCGGAGCTCCCTGCGTTGCACGGCTGCGTCCTGCTCGCCGTCGGTGTTACACACGCGGTGTGTGTGTGTCCGTGCCACTCTCTCAACTCACCCCACCCCCTCCTTCCCCCGTATGACTATGTTCTGATCCTGACAGTGAGCATACAATTTTTATTGAAATAAATGGATAGTTTGAGGTTGTTTCACAAACAGGAGAATGAGAACTTTTGGTTTTCTGAACCTTTTTAAAGTCTTTTTTGCTACGATATTGCTTCTGTTTTGGTTCTTTTGGCTGAGAGGCAGGTGGGATCCTCCCCTACCCGGGGCTGGGACCCACCCCCGCGCTGGAAAGTGAAGTCTTCGTGGTCGCCAGGAGCATCCTGGACAAGACTTTCTTACACCCAAGCGTTTTGCTCTGAGATGGAGCGGGGGTCAGGGCTCCAAGTGGACGCTGTTTGTGCCTCCGCTGCCCTTTCCTGCTCGTGGTTTCAAAGGACTTCGGAATCACAGAGGCAGAGGCAGGAGAACGGACTCTTTTCCTCCTTTCTGGTAAAGGCTGACACTCTTTTGCCGGAGTGAGTGTAGTATTTGGAGCTTCTGAGGGGGGAATGTGCTCTATTTTGATTTCTTGCTGGTGGTTTTAATTTCCCTCAGCTTCTCCCTCTGTTTTAGTAGCTCCTGGTACCTCATACTCAGCCTCCCAGAAGCCTCACTGCCCACCTCCCAAATAATGCTTAGTTTTTCTTTCCTTTTCCCTCCCAAGAAGCAGTTAGTGAGTGAGGGATGTGTTAGAAGCAGGCCTGCTCCTAATAGTAAGATTTTCAGAGCCCTGGGCGTGAATACAAGTGGAGATCCATATGCTACAGTTCTAAATATTTTAACATTTTCAAGCAGATTTTTAAAATCAAATAAAATCAATGTGGCCATCTCCTTTGCTGGATCATATTTAAAATTCTCAGGGACTGCCCTGGTGGGCCAGTGGTGACGAGTCCCCCTTCTAACGCAGGGGACACGGGATCAGTCCCTGGGGAACTAGGATCCATGTGCGCGGGGCCGCTAAGCTTGAATGCTGCAGTGAGAAGCCCGTGGGCTACAACCAAGAAAAGCCTGCTCTCAGAAACGGAAAACCTGCCCGTCTCAATGAAGGCCTGGCACAGCCAATAAAAAAAAAAAGAAAAAAATTCCCGGATTCCTTGGAGTTCCACTGCAGAAAGCGGTGAGGGAAACTGGTGGGAGAGCAGGCGGCGAAGTGCCCTGGGGGCCCCGTGCCCTCTCCCACTGCCCCTGGCCCCTGCAGACACCATCACACACTTTAGGCTCATGTGAGCGGGCACTTCGGCCCACACAGCGCTGTCCAAGCCCTGCCTCGACGAACACGCATTGCTTTTGCTTCTCTTGAGCCTGAGGTTGATGTGCTCCAGCTCAATGATCCTCAGGAGGAAAGACAAGGAAGAAAGGTGCCCGCATAGCCTGGAACCAGGCTTGGGGCCAATTAGACAGGAAATTCCAGGGAATCGAAAGGGAGGCAGTGTCAGGCTCCAGTTGGGCGCATTTTCTTGGTCTGAAGGTCTCCTCACTCCACGGGACGGGTGTGGCCAGAGACGGACAGGAGCTGAGTCCTTTAAGAGGAGCGCAGGGGTGGCCTCTCTCGTCTGGTTGAGGGAGGACTCAGCTGATCAGTGGGGGTCTGACACCTCACTTCTTCCACCTTCAGCCTGTCCCCAGGAACCATGGAAGTCCTCCCTTGTTTGAGCCACTTGAGGAAAGAGGGCTCTGTTTTTCATTTCGTTTTTGTTTTCTCTAAAAGTATCCTGAAGCTCCTCTCTCTAAAAGTGTGGGGATCGAATAAGCAGCTTCTAACTCTGCCCCTGTTTCTGCATCTGAAGCACACAGCAGAAAGTTCATCTCAACCCTCCCTGGCTCCCCTCTGCCCTGCACACCATTCTTGGCCATTTACCATCAGTACCGCGTGAAGGACTCACGATGCATGCTCACTGGCTAGATCCCTGTCCAGCCTCTGCAGCAAGGCTGGGAGCTTCCCCCAATGGAGAAGGCAGGCCTCAGTGCTCTGGAGCTCCATGGTATTTGCTAGCTGAGAATCTCCACCAGTGAAAATGAAATCAGAGAGAGAGTGTGTTAGGGCGAAGTTAGCACAAAGAAACAGCTGATGAGCAGCGTTTTTTGGACGTATTCTCTGGGCCCCTGGAGCCACCCAAGCACCCCTTTGGCTGGGGCCGCTGCCATGCGAGGGCTCAGGGTCTTCACCCTGACCTCACAGTGAGGGAGCAGGCTTCATATGGAGTGGCCTTTGAGTGGGGTTGGGTGGGCCGCGTCCCGGGCTCTTTGACAGCAGCCGATGTTTCCTGTCATCTAGGCAGGACTGAAAGGAACACTGAGCTGCATGCAGTATCCGCGAGGTCCCTAGTGGCCTGAGGGTCAGAGTCAGAGCGTTCTTGGCAGTCTCTCGGGTGTCTTCCTGGGCGGTCTCTCACTGGCCTGCAGTTAGTTGACCCCGATAGGCTGAGCCCCCTTTCATGGGGGGAAAGGTCATCCAGGAGAAAGCCTGAAGCATGTTGAGCCCTTGTGTGAATTATTTAGCAGTCCCCAAACTACTTCACAGGGCTAGCAACAACTTCTATTTCCAGTGGGAAATCGTGAAGTTTTAGAATTTCAGGTGCAGGAGAAGGTAAACACATCTGAACTGTCATGCTGGGACGTCCCTGGCGGTTCAGTGGGGAAGACTGCGTCCAACGCAGAAACGAGAGTTTGATCCCTTGTCAGGGAAGTAAGATCCCACATGCTGCGTGGTGCTGCCACACACAGCCACATACACACACACACACACAAAACTGTGAGGGAAGTAAGATCCCACATGCTGCGTGGTGCTGCCACACACACACACACACACACAAAACTGTGAGGGAAGTAAGATCCCACATGCTGCGTGGTGCTGCCACACACACACACACACACACACACACACACACACCCACACACACACACACACACACAACTGTGATGCTCACTTTCTCACTAAGGTGCTGCCCAGTGGACGTCCTGCCTCCAGAGCAGCCACCCGTGATAGGGAGCCCACAGCTCACAGCTGTGGGCACTTATGATTCTTAAAAGTTCTTATTCCCCAAAGTCAGGATCACCAGCTGTCCCAAGACAGAGACCTTTAACCTCTAGTATCCTCCCCAAGGGAGCAAGGACATATATTTGCAAAGTTAGCTGCTGGAAAAGATGATTAACTACAAGCACTGACTTTCATAAAATAGACTGTAGAATGTTGCCTAAGAAACCAGTTTCATTCTGTGTGACTGTGAGAAAATAACAGAATATGATGTGAATAGCTTAAATAGGGCTTAAAAAAATTTAAGGTTGTTGCTACGCAACACCACTTTGGAGTGTACTTTGAGGGAATTGTCAATAATAGTAATAACAATAATAATACTGGCATTATTACTATTATTATTACTATTATTATGCAGAGAGTGTTTACTTACTTTACCCTCAAGCAGTTCGTCTGTAGCAGATGTGTTTAAGGTAGGAAAATGTATTTTTTATTCAATCATTATTTAATTTTCTGTTTACTTTTTTATTGAAGTGTATAGTTGATTTACAATACTGTGTTACTTTCAGTTGTACAGCAAAGAGGTTTAGGAATATATGTGTTAATATATATTCATATATTCACCAAACATTTATTAGGTACGAACTCAGCCCTAAAACAGCAGGGAAGAAAGACTTGAGTTTTTCATTCTGTGAAGGATTTCAGGGTCTGGTTGAGGAGAAGATGATTTAAATCATCCATTGTGACTCACTGAGACCAAAATTCCTGGGGTTCCACCAGGAACTGGAGAAACATGCTTGGATTAGATCAGAAGGAATTTGCCAAGATGAGTGGGGCCGTCACAGACGGAATCAGCGAGCTGTCTTCATTGCATTCTCTGGAAACCCTAGTCCCTTGATGAGCTGGAGATCGGGCTCTTTGATTAGTCCAGACTCTTGATCACACATTTCCCCCACTGCCTTGCAAGCCAGACAGTATCGTGAGCACAGAGAGTGCTTAATAAACATGGAACAAGGAGGAGGAGGAAAAAGGAAGGAGAATGCGGCCACTCTCACCTGTCATCTCAGCCTCTGGAGGCGGGACCCTCTGCTCTCTGCCAAGTGGCCAATCTCAGTGCTTGACTTCACTTGAAGTCTGTCCTTTCCAGCTTCTTTGCTTATAATGTTTCTAGGCCTCTTCTTCTGTTTATCACCCCTTTAAAGGAGACATCTTCAAATCATAAAAACCAAACCTCTCTTTTCTCTTTTTCTCCTTTAACTACTTTTCTTTCCCGGCGCCCAGCTCGTGTGAAGCAAGCTTGTTCACCGTTGTTTTCTGGTATCTGCTGAGTAACTGCCAGCCTCGCATTTTGATGAGAATCAAGCAGCTTGAGCACTGGATAAAAATAAACTGTAGATCTCACTTAAATGCGAGCAATGCATCCTTCATTAACAGCTGGATAATAAACCAAATTCTCTGTTCCTCTCCTAAGGATAGTGTGAGCTTAATGAAACCAAACACATGCTTTGACTTTCATGCATTTAAACTTGTTTTGGAGAAGTGACTGGCTGAAGTCCAGACTGGATGACCTTGAATGTACTTATTTAAAGAAATGGAGCTACACATGTTGAGGAAGAATGAAAGTAAATTACAAGATAAAGGTTGGATCTATTTTTACAACTTCCAGAGTTGTGTATTGAAAAAGAATTCCACTATGACTGGGGATTTATGTCTGTTGGATCCGTGATATTTCTCCAGCTTGTCCTATTATGTGGCTCATCTTCCCACAGAAATGCCAGAGAGCCAGTAGGTCTAGAGGTCTAACATTTCAGATCCTCTCAGCATTCAGCAGATGCAGCAGATATCCGAGGCGGCTTGGGTTGAATGTAAGAGCAGATGCTGTTTCTACGGAAGCAGGAGACAAACTTACACTCCCAGACTGGCAGTAACGTTGAGGAAATGTGCTTCTACACCGCTCTCCAAATGTGACTTGACATTTTAATAAATTTTGTATCCCTTTGCCTCCCTGGAGGGCATTATTCCTGCTCAAGTTGCCACCTGAACAAGGGGTCATTTTCAAAGCTCTTCTGTTCGGTTAACAGAGACTTCTGAAATTTTTGTTTGAGGGTTTGGAATTTACTAATATATTGACACGTCATCCTCTAAGACTAATTCTTGAGAAAACTCTTTGGCAATAGTATCTGCTTCCTATTTAGATTTGAAAACAATGATTTTAGTGAAGAAAATCTCTGCCAGAAAGGACTTAAAATGTCCATCTCAATGATTCTGTTTTTCTCCTAGTGTGGGTTTATTTACTTGGCAAGTCACCTTCTGTGAAATGCAGTGTTCGTGTCATACGTGTGCGGGCCAGGCTCCAGCTCCCTTGGAAACACTGAATCACACAGCTGGTCAGAGCTGCCTGCACGAGCTCTGGCCTCGCTGAAGGCGAGTGTCACGGATGGCGTTTTGCACGCTGACCTTTCAAATGCCATCCTCTGCTGGAGGTAGGCCTCCATCTCTGTGATGCGCAAAAAGGAATGTTGGTACTCTTGGCATATCCACTTACCCTGGCTGAAGGCTAAATTCAATCCAGTTCCACCCCAAGCTCCAGATATGTGTGCTTCTGACATGGGGTGTCCGTAAACATAGAAAGAAGGGGATATGAGAGACGCTAATAATGGACTCCTTTCTCCAAATATATTCCAACCTCTGATAGGGTTAGATATTGTCCTCTTGGCTCTAACATTCTAGTGGTCCTGGGCTTCCTCTTTTGAATAATAATAACTATTTTTAGTATAGCCTTTAATAGGTAATTTCCTTCTCCAGGGATCTTCCCAACCCAGGGATTGAACCTGGGTCTCTCGCACTGTAGACAGACACTTTACCATCTGAGCCACCAGGGAAGTCCTTTAATAGGTAATAATGTACACTATTTATTGTAATGCTTATATCAAATTATTATTGGGCATTAAATATCATTACACACTGTAACATGGGTTGGAGAAGGAAATGGCAACCCACTCCAATATTCTTGCCTGGAAAGCTCCCATGGACAGGGAAACCTGGCAGGCTACACACAGGGGCCGCAAAGAGTCAGACGGAACTTAGCGACTAACCCATAACGTGGGTATATCTCAAGGGCGCTACCCTGAGCAAAGGAGCCAGAGATGCGCACGTACACATTGCATGGCTCCATTTGTAGACAATTCTGTAACAGAACGAGCAGATCAGGTTGCTTGTGGGAGGGGTTGGTGGGGAGGGTTGATTAAAAAGGAGCAAGAGGGAAATTTCTAGGTGGATGGAAATGTTCTGTCTTCATATGCATTCATCTACAATCACGAACAATGTTATACTTAAGATCTGAGCCCTTCCCTCTATGTGAATTACACCTAGGTTTTAAAATTACGGTTTCTGTTGGTATATACAGATGAGGAGGCTGAGCTTTAGGAAAATCAACTGAGCTCTGCTGTCACGCAGCTGAAGGGGAGCGGTGCCTCCTCCACATGATCCTAACTCTTATATCCAGGTTTTTCTAAAACAGTTTCCAAGAGTGATAATATCCACATTACTCCACTTTGAGGCCAAGGAGTTTTCAGATGCGTGTCTTTCTGGGAATGTGTTGGGTTTCTGAGAGCACGTCAGTGAGTACGAGAAAGAGCAAAGAGGGGGGCCCGTGTCGCTGATCCGCTCGTGTGCGACGGTTGAGGACTGGAGAATCGGCACTGGGCTCCATCTCTCACTCTGCAGCTGACTCTGCATGTGACGTGGGAGCATGTCTGCGTGTGTCGAGCTACGTCTTCACGGGTAAAGGGGGCTGTTGTGAGGCATCACTGTCACCATTCATAGACAGTGCGTAGGTGTCTATGAATTATCAATAAATGTATGCTGTTGTTAGTCCCCATTTTGGTTAAAGGGTGAATAAATGCCTTTGTGTTATCCACAGGTTTACTGCGTCATTATATCTATTATAGTGTGAAGTTTTTGTTTCTACTGTGCCTGTCCAAGTCGATACATCAGTAGCTTATCCTCATGCTAAAGCAATGCGTGTGTGAAGCTGAGACTCAGGGCTCCAGCGCTTCCCTCCGTGACAGCCTTGTTTCGGCAACAGGCGTTGTCAAACAATTACTGTACATATTTCATTCTCCATGTAAATAATGTGTATTTTTCTAAATTCTGGGAGAAAACTCATTCCAATTATAATTCACTTACAAATCTATGATTCCATAAACTCTGGGAATGATTCACTGAACTATGTATTAATGTTTGTAAATGACTGTAGAACTCGAAGGAACCATTTCTTGAAAGTAATTAGTATATTATATAGTTTAATGTACATGGGTTTTCTTAAAGCACAATATTCCTTTAAAAAATGTTTGAGTGTTATTCACGGATTTTAAAAAAAAGTCTTTTTTTTTTTTTTTGAGACATGATAAACAGACTGTACCGGAGAAGGCAATGGCACCCCACTCCAGTACTCTTGCCTGGAAAATCCCATGGATGGAGGAGCCTGGAAGGCTGCAGTTCATGGGGTCGCGAAGAGTCGGACACGACTGAGTGACTTCACTTTCACTTTTCCCTTTCATGCATTGGAGAAGGAAATGGCAACCCACTCCAGTGTTCTTGCCTGGAGAATCCCAGGGACGGGGGAGCCTGGTGGGCTGCTGTCTATGGGGTCGCACAGAGTCGGACATGACTGAAGCGACTTAGCAGCAAACAGACTATACAGGTTGGGTGGCAACATTTGTTTTTCCAGTTCTGATTCTGGTATTATAGATCGCATATTAAACTGTAAATGTTTGATTATTATAAATCAGAGCCCTCTTGAGCAGACTCAGGTAACAAATCCTGCTTGACTTGTAGGCTTATATTTTAGATAAGCCTTATCTGTTGAACAAAAAAGAAAAAGGGGTAAAAATTTGAAGCCTGACCGTAAATAAAGCAGAAATGCTTTAAACTTTCTGGTTCAAGATGTCTGATAATATGTGCAGCTCCTATTTCTCTGGCATGTTTGCAGGGAGGGAAGCCTGGATACCTCAGACAATAGACAAAAATAATGGTCAGTCTATAATGCACTGCCAGGATTTCCCACTTTGCAGTCCTTAAACTAGCATGGGGAAGCGGTAGGACCTTGCCTCAGAGGGACTTGAGGCAATTTGCCTCCCTGGTGGCTTAGACAATAAGGAATCTGCCTGCAATGCAGGAGACCCGGGTTCACTCCCTGGGTCAGGAAGATCCCCTGGAGGAGGAAGTGGCAACCCGCCCCAGTGATCTCGCCTGGAGAATCCCGTGGACCGAGGAGCCTGGCAGGCTGCAGTCCATGGGGTCACAAAGAGTCGGACACGGCTGCCTGACTGAGCACAAGCCACAAGGGGTTTGCTTTGGACTCTTCTGTCAGTACAGGAGACACGCCTTCCGGGGTGACCAGCTGTCTCTTTAGGGTGCTCTGCGCATGTGCTCCACATGATCTGACTGAGTATTTATAGGAAATATGTGTGTTAGCCTCTTTTAAGGGTTGCAGATACTGAGGTTTAGGGAAGTCAGGAAGTGTTCCGCGTANCTCTTCTGTCAGTACAGGAGACACGCCTTCCGGGGTGACCAGCTGTCTCTTTAGGGTGCTCTGCGCATGTGCTCCACATGATCTGACTGAGTATTTATAGGAAATATGTGTGTTAGCCTCTTTTAAGGGTTGCAGATACTGAGGTTTAGGGAAGTCAGGAAGTGTTCCGCGTAGCCATTTGTGGAGGAGTCAGGAGCATAAGCCACACTGGCCTGACTCGAGGTCTGTCATCTTTTAGCTAAGCTGTATTGGGTCTTGAATAACCCAGTCATCCTCCTGTTGCTGAGCTCGAGCTTTCCCTTCATAAAACTCAGTCTCCTTTCTCTTCTTTCCTGCTCCCAGATTAGATCACAGAACGTAGATTGTGTAGAAGAGGAAATGGTTTAAGTCATCTGTTCAGTTTGCCAGTTACTTCCCTTAAGTTTTGACCGTTACCTTTTGCCCTTTGCTTGGCCCTGAGCTGTCTGCAAAGATGTGGATGACTTGGAGCAGAAGAAGGTATCACTGAGGTTGTCATCCCTGAAATGACTCTAGGGTGTTAGATACCTGCCAGCTCCCTCTGCCCCTGCATCCTAGTTCTCTGTGTCTGTTTCTGGGAGTTTGCCTTGGTTGGAAAGAATAACAGGAGATACCATTTATGGGGCCNATAGAAGGTAACCTCCTTAACTTGATGGAAGTGTCTACTAAAACATAAAACAAAACACACACATACACAAAACGGAACAAAAGGGAAAAAAAATGCTTGACATCAAACATCATAAATGAGGAAATGCTAAAAGCATCTCCCTGAAAATCAGGACCAAAACACTGACACCCACTATGAATACACTGCTGCTGCTGCTGCTAAGTCGCTTCATTCGTGTCCGACTCTGTGCGACCCCATAGACGGCAGCCCACCAGGCTTTGCTGTCCCTGGGATTCTCCAGGCAAGAACACTGCAGTGGGTTGCCATTTCCTTCTCCAATGCATGAAAGTGAAATGTGAAAGTGAAGTCGCTCAGTTGTGTCTGACTCTTCGCGACCCCAGGACTGCGGCCTACCAGGCTCCTCCACCCGTGGGATTCTCTAGGGAAGAGTACTGGAGTGGGTACACTATTCAGTACTATAACTAGAGGCCCCAGGCAATGTTAAAAGACAAGAAGCAATTAAAAGTATAGGATTGAAAGGTTTAAAAAGGGGAGTAAGTGAGAAAGTGAAGAAAGAGAGGAAGAACAGAAAGGATATAATGTAAAGTACTTAGAGCTCACGGTACCTTGACTTCCATTCTGGTTGGGGTCCTGATTTTCTGTGTGGTCATTAAAACTCATGCAACCTCTAACTTTTGTAAGCTTCCTTATCTATAAAATAGGAGCTATCAAGTACCTTGGCTAATTAGGTAGACAATGATGCCATCAAAAAGAACGGAATAAATGTTAAGAACTGCATATTTGAGACATGAGGGTGAACTGTTTAAGTTTTGAAGACATAAGGCTTGAGATGTAGACAGACCATCCATAAACAGGGTAAATGGCAGTAGAATTCTGAGTCTGAAGC
>SJXQ01010592.1:0-16215 GCA_006408695.1 Aepyceros melampus
CTGGAAGCGGAGCTGCCGCCACCACCCCCTCGAGCCCCCACCCTGGTTCTGGGAATTGGGAGGCGCGGGCACGCGGCAGGCCCGGGGGTGGAGCCTGCCTACCCCGCCGGAGACGCCTCCCCGGGCCGTAGACGAAGCGGAGGCTCCACGCACAAGGCAGAGCCCTAGCCGCGCCCCGCGAAAGCCCCACCTTTCCCCGCCCCTTGCCCCACCGCGTGGAGTCCTGCCCCGCCCCGCGCCCCGCCACACCCACGAAGGCCCCGCCCGCCAGTCCACAGCCCCTCCCCTCCAGAAGCCCCGCCCGCCTGGATCCCAGCCAGGCTTCTGCTGGGACGCGCAGCTCTCGGCTGCCCAGGGACCAGCCTTAGCCCGGCGCGAGGGTTTCCGTGGCGGCCTGAGGCCAGGTCCGTCGGGGCCTCCCCGAACGCGCGCTAGCCTGCGCTCACTGGCTCTGCCCAGCTCTGGAAGCCGCTCGTACTTTCTGCACTGCTTCCGCGCCTCACTCCGTCAAGCACATCGGGAAACCTGGCATGGTCCCCAGGCTCCCGCCTTGGGGTGAAGCCAGCGTGGAGCAGGTCGAGGGGCAGCCCGCGTAGCCCGGGGTTGCACCAGGAGGGTCTGAGGTCAGGCCACAGAGAAGCGTCCGTCCCTCCTCGCTTAAGGAACACATGTGTCTCTTAAGGAGACAGAAAAATACCCAAGAGGTAGACTGTAATTCTGGGACAGGAGAGCCTGGTGGGCTGCCGTCTTCGGGGTCACATGGAGTCGGACACGACTGAAGTGACTTAGCAGCAGCAGCAGACTGTAATTCAGTTCAGTTCAGTCACTCAGTCGTGTCCGACTCTTTGTGACCCCATGAATTGCAGCACGCCAGGCCTCCTTGTCCATCACCAACTCCCGGAGTTCACTCAAACTCAGGTCTGTACTTAGTGACCCCCAATACTTTCCTGAGCTTCCCTGGTGGCTCAGAGGGTAAAGCGTCTGCCTGCAATGCAAGAGACCCCGTTCGATCACTGGGTCGAGAAGATCACCTGGAGAAGGAAATGGCAACCCACTCTGGTACTCTGGAAAATCGCATGGAGAGGCCTGGTAGGCTACCGTCCACAGAGTCACAGAAAATCGGACACGACCGAGCTGTTTCATTTCATTTCACTACTTTCCTACTATCTCCTTCCTCTCACCTGCTGGGTTCCCACGCACCCTTCACTTTCTCTTTCTGGGGAGAAAGGCTGAGGACACAGGTACCTACTTTCCCTCAACCCTGAGCTGCAGTGTCTCCAGCTTGGTCCAAAGGCCTTCAGCCCTGCTGGTTTCACAGTCACCTACAACACCTCACTCCCCCACCTTCTGCAGACGGGACCAGCAAAGCTCCCGCATTCCACACTCCACTCACCCAAGGTGATCCTGAGAAAATACCACTCACTGCTCAGAACTCTCTATGAAAATGGAGGGACCAGGAAGACTTGGCCCAATGTCACCTGAGCCAACCAGACACTCTATGATCAATGTCTGAAGCTCCAGGATCATCCAAGACTTAGACCTAAACCCATAGGAAGCAGAGACCATGCTGGATACGGCTGTATGTCACCTTAGGTTACCAGTGCTTATTGTCCTTGTTTAATATATTTATAATAAGGAGAGAGAATTTTGTGGAGGAACTTTCAAAAAGTTGAAATCAAAGAAGAGAGCTTTGATGACATACAAACAATTCCTTGTAAACTGTAAAAGCCATGGAGTGGAGTGGGGTACGTGCATGTTCAGTCGTGTTCGACTCAGTGGCCCTGAAGACTGTCACCTGTGAGTCTTCTCTGTCCATGGAATTCTCCAGAAAGAACACTGCAGGGGGCTCTCGGTTTGCACTCGAAGCCACTGTCGCAGCCATGCTCCGCCAGATCATCGGTCAGGCCAAGAAGCATCCTAGCTTGATGCCCCTCTTCGTATTTATTGGAGCAGGAGGGACTGGAGCAGCACTGTATGTCATGCGCCTGGCATTATTCAATCCCGATGTCAGTTGGGACAAAAAGAATAACCCAGAACCCTGGAACAAACTAGGTCTTAATGATCAGTACAAGTTCTACTCTGTGAATGTAGATTACAGCAAACTGAAGAAAGAAGGTCCAGACTTCTAAATGAAATATTTCACTATAAAGCTGATTAGAATGAAGGTCTCCAGAAGCCATCTGCACAATTTTCCACTTAACCAGGAAATATTTCCCTTCTAAATGCATGAAATCATGTTGGTGTATTGTGTTGGGGTTTACACTGATGAATAAATAGTCTGAAACTTAAAAAAAAAAAAGAACACTGCAGGGGGTATTGCTCCTACCGGGAATCTTCCAACCCCAGAGCCTGAACCTGTAGCTTCTGCATTGGCAGGCAGATTCTTTACCACTGAGCAACCTGGGAAGCCATTGAAAAGGCCATCAGTTCAGTTCAGTTTAGTAGCTCAGTCGTGTCCAACTCTTTGTGACCCCGTGGACCACAGCATGCCAGGCCTCCCTGTCCATCACCAACTACTGGAGTCTACTCAAACTCATGTCCATTGAGTCGGTAATGCCATCCAACCATCTCATCCTCTGTTGTCCCCTTCTCCCGCCTTCAATCTTTCCCTGCATCAGGGTCTTTTCAACTGAGTCAGCTCTTCACATCAGGTGGCCAAAGTACTGGAGCTTCAGCTTCAACATCAGGACTTCCAATGAACACTCAGGACTGATCTCCGTTAGGATATACTAGTTGGATCTCCTTGAAGTCCAAGGGACTCTCAAGAGTCTTCTCCAACACCACAGTTCAAAAGCATCAATTATTCTGCACTCAGCTTTCTTCACAGTCCAACTCTCACATCCATACACGACCACTGGACAAACCATAGTCTTGACGAGACGGACCTATGTTGATAAAGTAATGTCTCTGCTTTTTAATATGCTGTCTAGGTTGGTCATAACTTTTTTTCCAAGGAGTAAGCCTCTTTTAATTTCATGGCTGCAGTCACCATCTGCAGTGATTTTGGAGACCTAAAAAATAAAATCAGCCACCGTTTCCACATCTATTTGCCATGAAGTGATGAGACCGGATACCATGTTCTTAGTTTTTTGAATGCTGAGCTTTAAGCCAACTTGTTCACTTTCACTTTCATTAAGAGGCGTTTTAGTTCTTCTTCACTTTCTGCCATAAGGGTGGTGTCATGGGCATATTGAGGTTATTGATATTTCTCCTGGCAATCTTGATTCCAGCTTGTGCCTCATCCAGCCCAGCGTTTCACATGTACTCTGTACATAAGTCAAACATGCATAGTGACAATATACAGCCTTGACGTACTCCTTTTCCTATTTGGAACCAGTCTGTTGTTCCATGTCCAGTTCTAACTGTTGCTTCCCGACTTGCATACAGGTTTCTCAAGTGGCAGGTCAGATGGTCTGATATTCCCATCTCTTGAAAAATTTTCCACAGTTTATTGTGATCCACACAGTCAAAGGCTTTGGCATAGTCAATAAAGCAGAAATAGATGTTTTTCTGGAACTCTCTTGCTTTTTCCATCATCCAGTGGATGTTACCAATTTGATCTCTGGTTCCTCTGCCTTTTCTAAAACCAGCTTGAACATCAGGAAGTTCACACTTCACCTATTGCTGAAGACTGGCTTGGAGAATTTTGAGGATTGCTTTACTAACGTGAGATGAGTACAATTGTGCGGTAGTTTGAGCATTCTTTGGCATTGCCTTATCTTTGGTATTGGAACGAAAACTGACCTTTTCCAGTCCTGTGGCCACTGCTGAGTTTTCCAAATTTGCTGCCATATTTAGTGCAGCACTTTCACAGAATCATCCTTCAGGATTTGAAATAGCTCAACTGGAATTCCATCACCTCCACTAGATTTGTTTGCAGTGATGCTTCCTAAGGTCCACTTGACTTCACATTCCAGATATTGGGATCTAGGTGAGGGATCACACCATCATGATTATCTGGGTATGGAGATCTTTTCTGTACTGTGTATTCTTACCACTTCTTAATATCTTCTGCTTCTACTAGGTCCACACCCTTTCTGTCCTTTATTGAGCCCATCAATGCATGAAATGTTCTCTTGGTAGCTCCAATTTTCTGGAAATCTCTAGTCTTTCCCATTCTATTGTTTTCCTCTATTTCTTTGCATTGATCACTGAGGAAGGAAGTGATCACTGATAACTGTAAAGGCCACACCACCAGACAAATCTGATGAGGGAACACACAGGAGGTCAGGCTAACAGGGACAGCAGCATCGAGCGACAGGATGTGCCCTGCCTCTGCAAAGCACAGCACTACCATGGAAAACCAGGGCAGGAGGACAGCAAACTGGAAGCCACGAGCATTTATGAAAGCAAGAAATTGACAGAAAATGCTTTAGTCAAACCAAAAAAAAAATCAATATGAAGAAGCTATTTAGATGAAATGGGATTTTAATGAATCATGCATAGCCTCTACTGTGCTAAAAAGTGAAAGAGAAGTCACTCAGTCATGTCCAGCTCTTTGCAACCTCGTGGACTATAGAGTACCAGGCTTCTCCAAAAAATGAATTTTCTAGGCAAGAGTATCAGAGACAGTTGCCATTTCCTTTATTGAACCTGGGTCTCTCACATTATAGGCAGACGCTTTTACATTTGAGCCACCAAGGAAGGCTCCCAACTATGATAGGTGCAGATAAAAAGAAGTGAAGCCCTGATTCGAAATAAGCTAGATTCTATAGAGATTTCACAGGAGAACTTTCAAAGAACTGTAAATTCAAAACTGAACAGAACAAATAGACAATGAAGGCCATGACTTTAATGGAAATGGACCAATATAACCAAATACAATCAAAACTAGGTGAAAGGAAGGTAATTAACATGCAAGCAACCATAAAAAACACATATGTAAAATAGTAAAAAGATATATTGTAAAGTATTACCAACAGAAGAAAAAAAATTCTCAGGACAATGAACAATCATTTTCCAGTGAGAGAGAGAAATAACAGCCCAGTTTCAGGGTCAGGAGTAGCCCTCAGGAGCAGTTGCACGTACGTGAGGTTCTCGTGCGTGTTGGGGTCGAAGAAGCCCTTGGTGTCGTCGCTGGGGTCCTCCAGCACGCGGTTCATCTCCTCGTCGAAGTAGCCGCGCTGGTAGGCCACGTCCACGGGCACGCGGTGGCTGTGCACGGGGTCGATGACGCCGCCCGTGGCGATCTGGGCCTCCAGCAGGCGGATGCCGTGCTCGCGCACGATGAGGTCCAAGCAGGTCCTGCCGCTGACTCTCGGACACCTCCCGGTAGAAGAGGAGCTCCCACACGGAGACGCGCTGGCCCCGCGGGAGGCCCGCGCCCAGCGTCACGCGCGTGTCGCGCAGGGCGGCGCGCAGCTCCTCGCCCAGCTGGTGGAGGGCGGAGCCCCGGCCGGCCAGCTGCAGCATGTAGAGCCCCGTGTCGGGGTCGCGCACGCAGCGCCGCAGCAGCTGCACGTACGTGAGGTTCTCGTGCGTGTTGGGGTCGAAGAAGCCCTTGGTGTCGTCGCTGGGGTCCTCCAGCACGCGGTTCATCTCCTCGTCGAAGTAGCCGCGCTGGTAGGCCACGTCCACGGGCACGCGGTGGCTGTGCACGGGGTCGATGACGCCGCCCGTGGCGATCTGGGCCTCCAGCAGGCGGATGCCGTGCTCGCGCACGATGAGGTCCTTCTTCATGGCCTGGAAGAGGGAGATCTGCTGCCCGGTGTAGGGGTCGGTGTAGCCGGTGACCGCGCGCTCGGCCGACAGCAGCTTCTCCTGGAGCTCGCCGCCCACCACGCCCGCGGCCACCGCCTCCTCCACGGACAGCTTCTGGTTGCGCACGGGGTCGATGACGAAGCCCGTGGCCGCCTGCGCCTCCAGCAGCACCAGGGCCGTGCCCGGCCGCAGGACGCCCTTCCACATGGCCTGGTAGATGCTCATCTTCTCCTGGCGCCCGGGCTCGTCCTTGGCGGGGACCAGCACGCCGCGATGCAGCTGGTGCCCTCCAGGTAGCGCTTCACCGAGTCCATCTCCGTCACCTCCTGCAGGGTCTTGGTGCCCTGGGCCAGGTCCCGCAGGGTCTCGGGGCCCAGGATCCCGGACGTGTGCAGCTCGGAGGCCGACACCTGGCGCCTCAGGCCCCGGAAGGACACCTTGCTCAGCCGCTCCTCCGTCTCCTCGATGAGCTGGGTGAGGACGGCGACCAGGGCGGGCAGGGCCAGGGCGCCGGCCGCGTGCTGGGCCAGCAGCTCGTCCCGGCGGGCCTGGCTCAGGTAGGAGGAGAAGAGGACCTCCCACACGGAGACGCGCCGGCCCTGGAACCGCCCGACGCGCACCTCCATGGTGGCGGCGCGCAGGGCCTGCTCCTGCAGGGCCCTGGCGGCATCCGCGGCGTCGGCGTCCTGGCCGGAGGAGGGTCCCGCGTCGGCCCCCTCGCCCGGCCCCTGGGGCCCGGGCTCCCGCTGCCCGGAGGCTCCGCCCCCTTGGGAGGGGGCCGCCTCAGCCTCCTCGATGATGGTGGTCAGCCTGCGGGTCAGCGCGGGCAAGCCCAGCGTCCCCGACCCGAACTGGGCCAGCAGCTGCTCCCGCGTGGCGGCGCTCACGTAGCCGGAGGCCAGCACGTCCCACACGGGCACCGCGGGCCCCCGCAGGCGGCCCACCCGGACCTCCATGGTGGCGGCACGCAGCGCCCCCCGAGGGTCCGGGGCGCCGGGGCGCGCGACCCCAACCTCGGCCTGGGCCTGGGCCTCGGCCTCGGCCAGCAGCGAGACGAGGGCGGCGCCCACCTCCTGCGCGGTCAGCGAGCCCGCCCGGTACCGGCGCAGCAGGTCCTGCCGCTGACTCTCGGACACCTCCCGGTAGAAGAGGAGCTCCCACACGGAGACGCGCTGGCCCCGCGGGAGGCCCGCGCCCAGCGTCACGCGCGTGTCGCGCAGGGCGGCGCGCAGCTCCTCGCCCAGCTGGTGGAGGGCGGAGCCCCGGCCGGCCAGCTGCAGCATGTAGAGCCCGTGTCGGGGTCGCGCACGCAGCGCCGCAGCAGCTGCACGTACGTGAGGTTCTCGTGCGTGTTGGGGTCGAAGAAGCCCTTGGTGTCGTCGCTGGGGTCCTCCAGCACGCGGTTCATCTCCTCGTCGAAGTAGCCGCGCTGGTAGGCCACGTCCACGGGCACGCGGTGGCTGTGCACGGGGTCGATGACGCCGCCCGTGGCGATCTGGGCCTCCAGCAGGCGGATGCCGTGCTCGCGCACGATGAGGTCCTTCTTCATGGCCTGGAAGAGGGAGATCTGCTGCCCGGTGTAGGGGTCGGTGTAGCCGGTGACCGCGCGCTCGGCCGACAGCAGCTTCTCCTGGAGCTCGCCGCCCACCACGCCCGCGGCCACCGCCTCCTCCACGGACAGCTTCTGGTTGCGCACGGGGTCGATGACGAAGCCCGTGGCCGCCTGCGCCTCCAGCAGCACCAGGGCCGTGCCCGGCCGCAGGACGCCCTTCCACATGGCCTGGTAGATGCTCATCTTCTCCTGGCGCCCGGGCTCGTCCTTGGCGGGGACCAGCACGCCCGCGATGCAGCTGGTGCCCTCCAGGTAGCGCTTCACCGAGTCCATCTCCGTCACCTCCTGCAGGGTCTTGGTGCCCTGGGCCAGGTCCCGCAGGGTCTCGGGGCCCAGGATCCCGGACGTGTGCAGCTCGGAGGCCGACACCTGGCGCCTCAGGCCCCGGAAGGACACCTTGCTCAGCCGCTCCTCCGTCTCCTCGATGAGCTGGGTGAGGACGGCGACCAGGGCGGGCAGGGCCAGGGCGCCGGCCGCGTGCTGGGCCAGCAGCTCGTCCCGGCGGGCCTGGCTCAGGTAGGAGGAGAAGAGGACCTCCCACACGGAGACGCGCCGGCCCTGGAACCGCCCGACGCGCACCTCCATGGTGGCGGCGCGCAGGGCCTGCTCCTGCAGGGCCCTGGCGGCATCCGCGGCGTCGGCGTCCTGGCCGGAGGAGGGTCCCGCGTCGGCCCCCTCGCCCGGCCCCTGGGGCCCGGGCCCCGCTGCCCGGAGGCTCCGCCCCCTTGGGAGGGGGCCGCCTCAGCCTCCTCGATGATGGTGGTCAGCCTGCGGGTCAGCGCGGGCAAGCCCAGCGTCCCCGACCCGAACTGGGCCAGCAGCTGCTCCCGCGTGGCGGCGCTCACGTAGCCGGAGGCCAGCACGTCCCACACGGGCACCGCGGGCCCCCGCAGGCGGCCCACCCGGACCTCCATGGTGGCGGCACGCAGCGCCCCCCGAGGGTCCGGGGCGCCGGGGCGCGCGACCCCAACCTCGGCCTGGGCCTCGGCCTCGGCCTCGGCCAGCAGCGAGACGAGGGCGGCGCCCACCTCCTGCGCGGTCAGCGAGCCCGCCCGGTACCGGCGCAGCAGGTCCTGCCGCTGACTCTCGGACACCTCCCGGTAGAAGAGGAGCTCCCACACGGAGACGCGCTGGCCCCGCGGGAGGCCCGCGCCCAGCGTCACGCGCGTGTCGCGCAGGGCGGCGCGCAGCTCCTCGCCCAGCTGGTGGAGGGCGGAGCCCCGGCCGGCCAGCTGCAGCATGTAGAGCCCCGTGTCGGGGTCGCGCACGCAGCGCCGCAGCAGCTGCACGTACGTGAGGTTCTCGTGCGTGTTGGGGTCGAAGAAGCCCTTGGTGTCGTCGCTGGGGTCCTCCAGCACGCGGTTCATCTCCTCGTCGAAGTAGCCGCGCTGGTAGGCCACGTCCACGGGCACGCGGTGGCTGTGCACGGGGTCGATGACGCCGCCCGTGGCGATCTGGGCCTCCAGCAGGCGGATGCCGTGCTCGCGCACGATGAGGTCCTTCTTCATGGCCTGGAAGAGGGAGATCTGCTGCCCGGTGTAGGGGTCGGTGTAGCCGGTGACCGCGCGCTCGGCCGACAGCAGCTTCTCCTGGAGCTCGCCGCCCACCACGCCCGCGGCCACCGCCTCCTCCACGGACAGCTTCTGGTTGCGCACGGGGTCGATGACGAAGCCCGTGGCCGCCTGCGCCTCCAGCAGCACCAGGGCCGTGCCCGGCCGCAGGCGCCCTTCCACATGGCCTGGTAGATGCTCATCTTCTCCTGGCGCCCGGGCTCGTCCTTGGCGGGGACCAGCACGCCCGCGATGCAGCCGGTGCCTTCCAGGTAGCGCCTCACCTCCTCGGTTTTTATGATGGCATCCACAGAGGCCTGACCCGACTCCAGGGCCTGCAGAGTCTCCTTTGTGATGATGGATGAGCTCAGCAGCTCAGTGGCTGTGATCTGTTTCCTCATTCCTCTGAACCATAGCTGCTTATTTTTCTTTTCCTTCTCACTGATTATCTCAAAGATAACTTTTACCACCTTTTCTAATGCATGAGCTGTGTCTCTCTTGTATTTTCGTACTAACTCTAGTTTTTTGTCCTGTGTCACATATTCAGAGTTCAGCAATTCCCAGACTGTTGGCCTCTGGCCTTTAAACCTCCCCACTCTGACATCCACCCGCTCAGCCTCAAACGCTCGTCTGGTGGCCTCATCAATGAACTGTGATTCCAGTTCATCCTCGAGCACTGGGAACAGAGCCCAGCCCGTCTTCTCATCTCGGTGACTCCTCTCCTGCAGTTCCTGGTAAGTCACCTTCTCCTGAGTGTTGGGATCCACAAACCGTTTATTCATGCACTTCTGTTCTGCCACTAGCGGGTACGTATCCTGGTCTAGACAGCCACGTCTGTAGGCAGCATCTAGTGGAAGCCGGTGGTGGTGCTTCGGGTCCACGATGCCCCCTGTGGCCACCTGCACCTCAAGCAGTCTGAGTGCCAACTCCCGTTTCACCAGTTTCCTCTGCATTGCCTGGAACAAGGACATGGTGTGTCCTGTGCCCGGGTCTGTGTATCCCGTGGCGGCCTTCTCAGCATTTAGGAGTCTCTCCTGCAGTTCCTCACCCACCAGGCCGGCGGCCACAGCCTCATCCACGGAGAGCCTCTGGTGGCTGTGGGGGTCCAGCAGGAACCCTGTGGCCGCCTGAGCCTCCAGAAGCTGGGCTGCAAATCCCATGGGGATGAGCCCTTTCCTGCTGGCCTCGTAGAAATCAGCACCTCATGGGTGGGGGGCGTGGTCAGCCCTGCAATGCAGCCGCTGCCTTCCAAGTAGACCTTTACGTGCGGCAGGCAGTGGAGGTCCTGTCCCCCCACTCCCTCGTGTAGCGCGTCCAGTGTCTTCTTATCAATGATTCCTGAGTTGAATAGCTCTGCAGCTGTCACCTCTCCTCTAATGGCTGCCAGCCTGATGCCCTTGTTTTGCTGTTCTGTTTCTTCGATCGTTGTGGTGATGACCCTCAGCAGCTGCTCTAAGCTGACATCCCTGGCTTTGTACCCTTGGACAAGCTCTTTCTTCCTTTCCTCTGTGAAGTACGGTGAGGACAGCAGGTCCCAGAAGGAGACAACCTGCTGGGCAAACATACCCACGTGGATTTCGATAGTTTTTGACCGTAGGGCTTGCCTTGTGGCTTCATCGATGTACACATAGGTTTCTCCTTTCTTTACGACTTGCAGCATGTAGAGCCCTGTCTCAGGGTCCTCCACGCAGCGCTCCAACAGCTGCATGTATGTGAGGTTCTCATGCGTGTTGGGGTCGAAGAAGCCCTTGGTGTCGTCGCTGGGGTCCTCCAGCACGCGGTTCATCTCCTCGTCGAAGTAGCCGCGCTGGTAGGCCACGTCCACGGGCACGCGGTGGCTGTGCACGGGGTCGATGACGCCGCCCGTGGCGATCTGGGCCTCCAGCAGGCGGATGCCGTGCTCGCGCATGATGAGGTCCTTCTTCATGGCCTGGAAGAGGGAGATCTGTTCCCCAGTATACGGGTCCGTGTAGCCGGTGACTGCGCGCTCAGCCGACAGCAGCTTCTGGTAGGTTTCCCTGCCGAACATCCCTGCCGCGAACGCCTCCTGCACAGTCAGCTTCCGGTTCTCCACAGGGTCAATGAGGAAGCCAGTGGCCGCCTGTGCCTCCAGCAGCACCAGGGCCGTGCCTGGCCGCAAGACGTTTCTTCTCAGAGCTTCTGAGATGCTCATCTTCTCCTTGGTGTCCTGGATGAGGACCCCAGCGATGAAACTGCCCCTTCCAAGTACCGCCGCACATGGTCCATCTCCGCCACCTCCTGCACGGTCTTCTTCCCTTGACTCAGCTCATCCAGCGTCTTCTTGTCAATCAGCTGGGAACTGAACAGGTCATTGGCTGACAGCTGCTTCCGGAGTCCCCTGAAGGTAGCCTGTGAGGGCTGCGTTTCTGAAGCCTCAACCAGGGTGGTGACCGCAGTGACCACCTGCCGCAGGGCTGTGGCCCTCCCAGACTGGCAGAGTGCTGCCAGCTCCCGCCGCTTGTGGAGCCCTACATACTCTGAATGCAGCAGGTCCCAGAGTGAGATGCTGAGCCCTCTGAACCTCCCTGCCCCAACTGGCACCTTCATGGCCCTCAGGGCCACTGCTGTGTGGTCATCCACCTCTAGCACCATGTCCTGGGGGAGTGGCAGCAGCCACAAGCCAGTGTCGCCATCCCGGACACAGCGCTCCTTGAGCTGTCCGTAGGTCACCTTGTCCCGTGTGCCAGGGTCGAAGAAGAACTTGCTATCCTCTTCCGTTGAGGTCAGCATCCTGCTTGTCTGCTCATCCAGGAGGCCGAGCCTGCAGGCTGCCGCCTGGGGCAGGTGCACCCCGTGGACGGGGTCCACCGCACCTCCTGTGGCCAGCTGTGCCTGCAGGAGTGGGAGGCCCTCGCTCCAAGGCACGAGCCCCTTTTCCACTGCCTGCCACAGTGAGAGGGAGCCTCCCGAGCAGGGGTCTGTGTACCCAGCCACTGCCTTCTCAACCAGCTGGAGCTGCTCACTCAGCGTCCCAGCCACCAGGCCAGTCTTGACTGCCTCTTCCACTGACAATCTCTGGTTGGTCAAAGGATCCACAAGAGAGCCAGACGCCACCTGGGCCTCCAGTAGTCTCTGCCCTAGGCCAGCGGGCAGGAGGCCATCCCTCACGGCCTGGGCGATGCTCACCTTGGCCCCTGAGGGCTGCAGCAGCACCCCGGCCACACAGCCGGTGCCCCACAGGCAGGCCCGCACCGTTGGCTGCTCAGCAACCTCGGCAGCGATTGCATGCCCCGTGCCAGCGCCTCCAGGGTCTCCCGGGTGATGACTCCAGCGTCCACCAGCCAGACGGCAGGCACGCCGCCACGGGGGCCGGGCAGCATGACACAGGCCCTTGCCAGGAGCTCCGCCTCCTGCACCTGCGTCCGCACAGCTGCCTGCAGCTGCTGTGTCGTGATCCTCCCCTCCCTGAAGTCCTCCAGGAAGCCCCTCCGCTGCTCCTCAGTGAAGTAGCAGGACTCCAGCAGCTCCCAGAGAGATGTGCCATCCTCAGCCCCCTGCGTAGCCTTCAGGGTCTCCCGCACCTGCTCATCTGTGGGGACGACAGGGGCACTTTCCGGCAGGGGCAAGAAGTGAAGGCCAGAGGCCTCGTCCCTTACACACTGCTCCAGAAGCTGGGCGTAGCTGGTGTGTCCCTGGCCGTTAGGCGTGGGGAATGGCTTGGAGTCAGACAAGGCCAACACCATCTCCTGGTCAATGTAGCCACGCTGCAAGGCCACGAGCATGGGGAGGTGGTGATGGCTAGTGGGGTCAATGACTCCGCCTGTGGCCACCTGGGCCTCCAGGAGGCGGACGGCCTGCTCTGCAGGGACAAGGCCCTTCTTCATGGCCTGGAACAGGGACAGCAGCTTTCCAGAGAAGGGGTCCGGGAAGCCCTTGACAGCACACTCAGCCCAGGTCAGCCTGCTATAGAGCTCTGGCCCCACGAGCCCCCGGCACACAGCCTCATCCAAGGACATGGTCTCCAGACTGTGGGGATCTGTCATGGCCCCCGTGGCTGCCTGGGCCTCCAGCAGGGCCAGGGCCACTCTCGGCCCCAGCAGCTTGTGCTTCATGGCCTGGTAGAGGCTGAGCCGCCGGGTGGAGGGCTGCAGGAGCACGCCACCCACGGCGCCCGAGCCGCACAGGAACCTGCGGACGCTCTCTGTGCGGAGCAGGGCCTCGGGGCTGAGCGTTCCCGCTAGCACGCAGCCCAGGACCTCCTGGTCGATGACGCCAGCCTCCCGGAGCTGGCAGGCAGTCCCTGGCCCCATAGCACGGGGAGAGCGATGTCTGCCCGGCTCTCCACCTCCCTCTCCAGCAGCTTCGAGACCTCCTCCAGGGACACCTGGTGCCGCCGGAAGCTCTGCAGCAGCCACCGCCGGCGTGCCTCACTGACGTACTCCGAGTTGACCAACTCCCACGCAGACACCTTCTGTCCCTGGAACCGCCCGTGCTGCACCGACAGCAGCAGGCTCCGGAAGGCCTGCCGGGTGGCCTCATCTGCCAGCAGGGTCCGTGCACTTGTAAGTGGCAGCAGATAGAGCCCTGTGTCGGGGTCACGCACACAGCGCTCCAGCAGCTGCATGTATGTGAGGTTCTCGTGTGTGTTGGGGTCGAAGAAGCCCTTGGTGTCGTCGCTGGGGTCAGCCAGGATCAGGTTCAGCGCCTCGTCGAAGTAGCCGCGCTGGTAGGCCACGTCCACGGGCACACGGTGGCTGTGCACAGGGTCAATGATGCCGCCCGTGGCGATCTGGGCCTCCAGCAGGCGGATGCCGTGCTCGTGCACAATGAGGTCCTTTTTCATGGCCTGGAAGAGGGAGATCTGCTGCCCGGTGTAGGGGTCAATGTAGCCGGTGACCGCGCGCTCAGCTGACAGCAGCTTGGCAAACACCTCAGGCCCGATCACACCAGCCCTCAGCGCCTCCTCCACCGAGTATCTCCTGTTCTCTTTGGGATCGATGATGAAGCCAGTGGCAGCCTGCGCCTCCAGAAGGATGAGCGCCGTGCCCGGCCTGAGCAGTCCCTTCCTGTAAGCCTCATGGATGCTAAGGGGCTCCTGGGACCCAGGCAGCAGCAAGCCAGCAATGCAGCCAGTGCCTTGCAAGTACCTCTGCACCGAGTCCAGGCTGGCCACGTCCTGGGCCGTGGTCTGGCCACGTTCCAGCTGTTCATAAACATCCCGGCCGATGATCTCTGCTCTCAGCAGCTCTCCCGGAGTCACAGGGACCCTGAGCCCAACAAAGGTGGTTCTGGCAGTGGTTGCAGCCTGCTCGTGGGTGGCCTCAGTGCAGCCGCCAGCTCCTCCACTGAGAGGGCCCCATCCCTGTGCTGCTGGGTCAGTGTTACCCTCTGCTCCACGGGGACCACCTCAGAGAAGAGCAGCTCCCAGAGGGACGCGGGCTGGCCCTGGAACCTGCCCACAGAGACAGTGGCCGTGGCAGCACTCAAGACCTGCCGGGTGCTGTGCTCGATGAACAGGAGCCCCCGAGGCTCCTCCCCAGGGCTCCCAACTGAAATGGGCAGGAACGCCAGCCCCGTCTCCAGGTCGGAGACGCAGCGGGCCAGCAGCTGCCCGTAGCTGAGGCTCTCGTGCGTGCCGGGATCCAAGAAGCTGGCAGCCCTTGAGAGGTGCTGTTGAGTCTCTTCGTCCAGGCAGCCAAGGCGCAGGGCAGCCTCCATGGGCAGCCGGAGCCGGCGGGCAGGACACACTAGCCCACCTGTGGCCAGCTGGGCATCCAGGAGCCTGAGTGCCAGAGGCCGGTCCACCAACTCCTTCTTCATGGCCTGGAAGAGGGGAACACGGGTGCCACTGAAGGGGTCGTGGTAGCCCGTCACTGCCTGCTCTGCCACCTGGAGCTGCCTATGGAGTTCCGGGCCAACCAGGCCTGCCCGAACTGCCTCATCCACCAGCAGCTGCCGGCCAGTGGCTGGGTCCACCAGTGTGCAGGTGGCAGCCTGAGCCTCCAGGAGCAGAAGTGTGGCACCTGTGGGAAGCAGATGCTCAGCCGCAGCCTGGAAGAAGTTCTTCTTGTGCCCTGCGGGCAGCAGGACGACGCCAGCCACACTGCCGGTGCCCTGCAGGCAACGCCGCACCTCGGCGCGTGCAGCCACATCTGGCACTGCCAGCCGGCCCTCCCGCAGGCCTTGGGCTGTCTCCTCATCCAAGACCCCCACCTCCAGCAGCTCGGCCATGCTCACAGCCCCACCCAGGGTATGGAACGTGATCCTGAGAGGCAGCAGGGCCAGCCCTGTGCTGGGCTCCTGCACACACCTGCTCAGCAACTCCCGGTAGGGCACCTGCTCCGTGTGTTAGGGTCCAGGAAGCCCAGGGCGCTTGAGCCAGGCCCCAGTTTCAACAGCCCATGCCACGTCTCCTGGTCCAGGAGGCCCTGCTGGCAGGCCAGCTCAGGCGCCACACGCACCCCGCAGATAGGGTCCACCAGGCCCCCAGTGGCCAGCTGGGCCTCCAGCCAGTTCCACCCCAGCGCCCTGTCTACCACCTCCTTCCCAATGGCCTGAAAGAGGGCCAGCTTCTCGCCCCCATAGGGATCAGGGTACCCAGTGGCCGCACGCTCGGCAGCCAGCAGCTTCTCCTTGAGCTCCAGGCCCACCAGGCCCTGCCGCAGGGCCTCCGACACAGGGAGCAGCTGGCCCTGCGTGGGGTCCACCAGGCCCCCTGTGGCTGCCTGGGCCTCCAGCAGAGCCAGCCCAAGCCCAGAGGGCAGGAGACCCTGCTTCATGGCAGCATAGAGACCCTGGGCCTGGCCCGAGGCCTCCACCCACACCCCAGCGATGCTCCTGGCCTGGGGTGCAGATGGGGCGCCAGCTCCCAGCACGGCCTTCACGGTCTTGGAGACAGCAGTCGGCCCGGTGACACTGGTGACTAGGAGGTCGAGAGGAGGAGAGGCGTGGCCGTTCATCGTGCAGAACTCAGCGAGGACCCACTTCTGCTCCCTGCAGAGTGGAAAGCCTCCATTAGGGGCCCTGCGATGGCCCAGGCAGGTGGGAGGTCCCCGTACCCTGGACCCACCTCCGGTGCCACCAGCCCTCCTGAGGGAGGAAGGGCAGCCTCCAGTCTCAGCCCTTCCTCTTGCCCTGGGGTCCCAGGCGGGGCTACGGGAGCCCTGGGACCCCAGCGTAGCCTGAGGGTGTCGCGGGCTCTGCCTTGTCCTACAGGCCACCCTCTGGCCGCACCCTCATCCCGCTCCTCCGGGGTCCCGGTGCAGTGACTTGACCTTCCTGCCCCCTCGGCCTCCGCCTCCGCCCCTGCCCAGCGGCCCCTTGAGCAGGCTCCACTGCCTGTGCTCTTCCCCCTTCCCTGCCCGGCGCCCCCCTCCCAGCCCCCCCCCCTCC